>VZTL01007773.1:0-14073 GCA_013400535.1 Scopus umbretta
TTATAGAGTTGCTTTATAGAGTTGCTTATTTGTCCTGATCATCCATCTGATTTGTCTTTTCACACATGTGAGATTCTCATTAACTTCTCATAATTATTTTACAGTTGGGTTTACTTAAATTTGTTTTGTCATATAGCATTGAATTGGCTGCAGTCTAAAGAGGTTTCTCCTGAATCCTCATAAATACTTTGCTCACTCGGTATTTTGGATCTAAATCTTTTGCTTGTAGCTATATTGACTTCAATTACTGAATGGTTTTATTCCATATAGTATATCAAGATGAATATTATGTTAGCTAAAAGGGAAGTTTAATGCTCCTTATTTCGTTAGAGAACTATGTATTTTTTGCTAATTATTCTGGTTGACTGCTGAGTTTCGGAAATGTCAGCTGCCTTCTGTGAGTCTTTTGTACCATTCATAGAAGTAAATACTGATAGCACTTACTTCAGAAGGGTGTTGCATGGCTAAATTAATGTTTTTAAATTATTCTGAAACTCTAAGATGCGAAATAGTCTTGTGCAACAATTAATGTTGCTAGTGTTAAGTATCATCCAATTTCTGTATTACATATTCATTACATATTCACGCCCTTTAACAAGGGAAAAGAACCAGAATGTAATGCTCACTGATGTTTATAAGTCCTTTATTAGCGCTAATGTCTTATTAATAGACTGGAAAAGCTTCTTTACAAATATGAGGTTTAGATCTTTTTCTGCTACTTTTGAAGTCTAAACTTCTAAACTTCAAAAGTTTTAGACTGTATAAAGGAGCTAAAGACTGTATAGAGGAGCTATTATTGCTTCATAAACAGTTTCTGGGATGAATTTGCAGATTTTTTTGTGTTTCACCTTGGGGTGGTCTTAGAGATACTAGATACCATTTCATGAATATGTAGAGTATGTTTGCTATCATTTTTTATGCTGTGGATTCATGGAAAATTCCTAGTTTATTCAGAAGGTGGTCTGCTGTGGATTACTCTCTGTATAACATATGCTTGTTTCTTTGGCAACTCAGACTTCATTATTGATATGAAATGACTGTAGTGCAGTACTGCTGTGCTTTGAAAGCATTAAATGGCATTTGTAGTTCCTCTGTTCTTCTTTACAATGTATACTGGATTAAAAAAAATTATTAATTTTCTGATACCAGATTTATCTCTACCAGTCATGATTTTGCTTGCCCCACCACAGATAATTTTCTGTTTAGTCAGCTCCCTCCCTCTTTCGGTGTAAATACCTATGCCATGTCCCTTTTACTCAGAGACCTTTAGAACTATGCACAGGTTTGACAATTTACCATCTTTCTTACACTGTTGCTTCTCTTCAGTTCTTATGGTCACATTACACTGATCTATATTTTAGTTTCTTTCTCACTTAACATTTTCTCAGAGAAGATTCCCTAACATGGTTGGAAATGGAATTATCAGGAAAAGGCGTTTTTTAGTTTGAAATTAGCTGTAGTCTAGGAAATGAATGAGACAATCCTGTAGCTGAGAGAAAGCAGGATTTAGAAGAACCTGTGAATTACTGCAGGAAATTTGGTGGTAGTTTGGGTGGAGGAGATGGCTGCATGAAATAAATACTTCAAAGTAAGTTTAACTGAATTCAGTGGGTAGGTGTAACATTAATAAACTTGGAAGGGAAAATGAACAGAAATTTGCACAAAGTTCAAACCATTCATGCAACTGAAATGAGAATGTAAACCACATGCAGTAGTTATTGAGGAAAATACCAGTGGTCATGAAAATAAAATTGATCTCTAAAATTTATTCAATAAACTGCTGTAGAGCATACCAAATATGCTACAAAATGATAAAAAAAATATAAGGACATCATGCAAATTGCATTTTAAATAAGCGTAGAAAGTGTTATGTAGTTTTAACGTGAGAAAAACATAGTGATAGAAGAATTTGGAGTTCTGCTACAATGGTTATTTGCCTCCATGCTTATTTGGCACACTTATTACTAGATAGATTCCTAAAAACTAATTCCATGAAAAGTGCTGAAAATAAAGTACTGAAATATTGAGAAAGTACCAAAAAGCAATTGTAGCTCAAGTATAAGGGAAAATTAAAGAAAGATGATATTGTTCACAAGGGCATCAAGAAGAGAGCAATACTTAAAGACTCTTACGTCTTCTAACATCACTGAAATACAACATAACATGATTTCCAGTACAAACAACTGAAGGCTAGAAGTTGTTATACATTTTCGTAACAGAAATTGCTTCATAAAACAGACTACCTGGGATACCAATCTTCTGGAAGTAAGAGTGGAATGAAAATTTCTACAGACACTATACTTTAATAAGCAAATGAAGAATAGCAAAGAAGTGGAAAAAAGAAAATTAGCTCGTTGGATGTAGACAGTAAAAAACCCCAGCAGAACAATATTGATTTTGAGTGTAGAATTCAGATGTCTGATATGATGCTGCATGCATTAATAGCACAAATTGTGGGTAGCTAGCCTCCATTTCCCTTCCATGTGAAAGTGTAATTTTACTGGGTGATTTTCTGTGATTTTACTGCCAGCATTTGTGGGTGTGATTATGGTGGGATGTTTGAAAGTAGCTGTTTCTTGCCAGTCATGAATCTTATGCTATCCCTTCTCAGTGTAACAAGGAAAGGTTGAGACCATAGCCTCACGCAGTGAAGTGGTCTTCCACATTGCAAACTTAATCGTTCCTGAATGGCCTGGTCATTCCAGAAATGAAATCCCTGGTTTCTGTAACCTGCTTGCATGCCTTCTCAGCAGTCTGCTGGGCTAAGAACAAAGGACTAGAAATTTCTGTTGAACCTAGTCCTCCACTGTCACAGGTAAATGCATCATTTAATACCTTTCATTGATGTTTTTTAACCTTTTCTGTTTCTGTCACAGTTTCACTCCTGTTATAACTTTGTTCCTTCAAGAATGAGAATGTCTAAACTGTCCATTCACTTGGATGTCACAGCAGGAGGTGATGTTCAGGTTGCAGCACATATGCACTGTTCAGAACATGGAGTGGAAGTTTGGCTCATGTACTTCTGCACCGGCACCTCAAATGCAAGACAAAATCAGTTGGGAGGTCTAAGCTGCTGTAAATAATGTAGGTGCTCAATGTCGCTACATTAGTACTTTTTTCAGTTACAAGGACTCACTCCTTCATTTTGAGATGCGTTTTTCATTTCACCATTAAGGCCTCTCTTCTGTATTCCATTTCTCATTTTTCCCTGTATTAGTTATTCATAACCTTTACATTTCTATGATTAGCACAGGCTACAACATTGTCTTTCTTTTTATCTTGCTCATTTTTACTCCCACAGTGAAATCCACACTGATTAGACTGGAGCAATTTCTTCATCCCATAGTAGCTTATATAGCCCTTAATGTAGACATTACCATTTTACAAATCACTTATTCAGTCTTTTCCTGTATAGTGCATATAGATTCAGATCATTTAGACCCCATGCGTCCACTTGATTTATACACATCTTCTGAAACCAGACATACTTTTCAAATAATGCAAATTCTTTATAGTAAGGTTAGGGTTTTTTTTCCTTTTCTATAAGAGTAACTTATCTTAATTTCTTTCTGTTCTTCTTATCCTCTCAGTTTTGTCTTTACCTCAATATTTCAGTTTCACTTTTTCCCATCCATTGACTGTTAGTAGAATTCATAAGTTTGTCTGCTTAAACAAAATTATTTTTACCCCTTTCTCCTTCTCTTTCACATTCATCACCACTCACATTTTGTAGAGCAAAATTGACTGCAGGACTCAAGAGTAAGTATATATTGTCTCAAGAGCAAAACCACTGGTTGGCATTAAAATTCCAAGGTAGCTTCTGTGAAATAATAGGGTAAAATATAAAAACTGCATATAAGAAGTACTATATATAGGAATGTCACAGTAATAATTCTGAGAAGTCTCATAATATCAAATGAGATTAAAGTGGTAAGAATCATTAGAGTGAAGATACAGAACATTGGGACTAGTCAAAAAAACATTTAGTTACTTTAACACAAATATGCCTGCTACTGTGCCCTCCAAGAGGACCAATTGGTTCAACCTTTTCCTGGAGCAGACACTGTGCTTATTGCCAGGTCTGACAGCCTCTGATGAGAATATCTTGCTCACCAGAAGGTTGTGTTGTGAACTTCGCTAAATTCATGTCCACAATAAAGTGTATAAATGTGTGTACCTTTGTAGCTTTTTCCCAAGTTCACAGGTGTTTTTCAAATATTCTCCTTCCATCCCCACAGAGTCAGGAAAGAGAAATCCAGATTTGTCTTTTCCTCAAGGACAGACCTGTGCTATTTGTAGGAACTTTTCACATTATTGTTCTTGGAACTTGAAACCGAGGCAGTAAGTCAAAAAGTAATCTATTTTCATACACATAATCCTTCCTTTTAGAACAGAACTGTTCCTTAAAAAAGCGAAAGTATTTAAAGATGGCTTTCAACTCAAGGAAAACCTCTGTGTGGATGTCTCTTCCAAAGACAGCTGTAGACTTGCAAATTCCCAGCTTTTGGTGAAAGCAATTGTCCTGGTTTCAGCTGTTTACAAGTGAAGGACTTTTCAGCTTCCCATGCTCTGCCAGGTGCACAAGAAGCTGGGAGGGAATGCAGGCAGGACAGCTGATCCCAATTAGCCTCAGGGCTATTCTATACCACACGGTGTCATGCTCAGTATAGAAACTGGGGGAGTTGGCTGGGGGAACCAGTGATTGCTGTTTGGGGACGGGCTGGGCATTGGGTGGTGAGCAGTTGCATTGTGTATCACTTGTTTTGTATATTCTTTTATAATTATTATTATTTTCTCTTTCTCTGTTGTCCTATTAAACTGCCTTTATCTCAACCCATGGATTTTAGTGTTTTGGTGTTTTTTTGTTTTTTTTTTTCTGGTTCTCTTCCCCCATTCCACTGGGGTAGGGGGAGGGTGAGTGAGTGGCTGTGTGGTGCTTGGTTGCTGATTGGGGTTAAACCACAACAGTGATGGTGCAAGGCAGAAGTTGTGGGAAATAGGTAAAGAAAATAAGCTGAAATGGGTCAAAGGTAGAGGGAGTACTGTGGTGAAAATGCCAGACCATAAACTGTTGATGGGCCCCTGTCCTGCCTAATCATTCCTTTGGCTTGCTAAATCTGCCCCAAAATGAGGACTCTACTGAGTCTGAGCTGGGGGAGAGAGAAGTGCCATAGAGCAGCTGAACTTCTCATTCAGTGAGAAGAGAATGGTTTACGGACACATACCTTCTCCTTGACTGCAGGGAATTTACTTGCAATTAATTTATCTGCAAATCTCCTGAGGCAAAACTTAACAGAAAGATTTGATACTGGCGTCCTGTATAGCGATGTAGGCCAGGCAGAATGCCTGAATTATTTTATTGAAGACTTGGAAAAAGGTTGAATCTTATTTATGCATTTATTTATTTATTTATTTTAAGGTCAAGGTATTATTTGAGGATGATTAGTGGTATTCTTGGAAACCATCATATCTGTTTACGTTTTCGTTCAACAGCCAAGACCGGTGTTAGGTCAAGTGCTTATTCCTGCATAATATTAGAATTCTAAATGCCAGATATGAGTGTTAGTGTTTTCTCTAAAGAGAAAAATATTCTCCTTTCTGTGAGCGATCCTTTGGAATTAATTCTGATTTTCTCTTGCATTTTACTAACCTTTGTGTCTGCCTCATACTGTTTTGTGGAAAACAATGTTAAGAAATGTACACATATGGCCCAGATGCTTCTATTCTGCTTTTCACAGAACACACACCCTGATGTCAATAGTGTGCTGAAAAATGATTTTTAAAGACAGGAGAAGAGGCTGTAAGTACAGAATTATATTATAAACTGGAGCTTTGTGAAGTGTGCTGATGAGCGTTTTTACTGGGGGAAGACGTTTTCCAGGTATATGAATTAGTTTTCACTGTAAAAAAAGGATTTTTGTAATTTTTCTTTTAAATGGAAATAGAAACTAAGTAGCACAAATCTGAAGTAGTTACTTCTTCAAATGTCAGCATACTCTGTTTTCCTGAACAGCAGTTTACCATAACATTACTGTCTTCCAACTAAATGGAAAACATTTCCTGAAATTAAAAAACCCTACTATTTCAAGAAGCTAATGCTTATAGTTAACTTAAAGTAAATTTGGTGAGATATTTTTGTGATCTACTGCTCTAACTTTCTTTAGGAAAGCACCAAATACAGTAAAAACAGAAGTTTAACTAACATATCTCTATATACTGAATTTACCCAAACTGGAAATATTTTCTTCATCCAGTCAGCCAAACCAGGTTACCTTTGCTGAAACAAAAGTCTCATAGCAATTTTAAATAAAAAATGTTCTAAAAGTGAATCACCTAGGTTCGCATTCATCATCATACTGATTTTTATGGTCCAAAGAGAATGATGAGAGTGATGCTGTAGCCTAGTAGAGGGCATATTCATCTGAGAGATGTAGATCCCTGGCTTTGCTTTCATGAATACTGAAGTGTTTTGCACAAAATGGAGCAGCTTTGACAGCACAGGCTGAGAAAGACTCTAAAGGTTTAAATAGTGTTTCATACATTCTTCTCTTCCTAAGGTATATGCTCACCCATGTATTGCAAGGAAAAAAAAAAAATCTTTTTAGTATACCTGGTATTGCAATATCAGCTAGCACTGCTAATAATAAGCCAGCTATCTGCTGTGTTAAGCTCTGAATGAAAAGGTAACTCCTGCCTTAGACAGCTAACCTAGACTTCTGTATTCTATGGTAGGTTTAAAAAAAACAATCACTTTTACAAAACCAAATTATGGTATTCCAGAGAGTATCACTCAATATTGAGAATAGCTATAAAGTCTTAAAGAAGATGAGAGGATAGGCAATAAATATATATATGTATAGCTGGTTGACTTCAGCTTGAAGTACTCTGTCATGTGCCTCCTGACTGCTGCAATTAGTCTTGAACATGTCAAACTTCTCTCAACTTGCATTTTCTAAGAAAGGTTTGATAAATTAATTCATTTAGTCTTATTTTACTGGCTTTGTTCTTAGCACTTACTCCTTGTTCCAGTCTTGGCGTTACTTCTCTTTGCCTATCGATACCTTTCATCGTAATGCTGTTCATAAAGGTACTGGCAACCTTTCAAAAGTCGCAACTGTTCTATTGTTTTTTTTTGTTTTCTCCATGTCTGATTAAACCTCCTTCCAGGAAGACTTTGTTAAGATATTTCTTCTTTTTTGCTCTTAAAAATAACATGCACTTATATTTGAATCAAATGTAAGTTTCCAAACATCTATTTTTGTCCTTGGCTTTCTTCCGTTGAGTATTTAAAGTTCTCGAACCTGTCCTAACAGTTAAATGACATTTAAGTAGTACCTAGGCTTTGACCTTTTCTCCCAGGCGAGGAGAATTTTCAGCGAGTGGTCTTCTGAATAACAGAAAATATATGAGTAGATGAAAAGATAAATGTAGTGCAATTTTCCTGCTTTGTGCATAGTCTTCAGAGGATAATATCTGGTATGGGTGGCTAGACTAATTCAGTAACATGAATATTTTTTTTCCTGGCAAATATATATGACTCTGTGAGGATGATGTCTACCTATTTTAGAAGGGCAGATTCTCTACTAAAATGTAGGGCACTCCAGTTTGAAGGATTTTCCTGTAGAATTAGCAAGAAAAATATTGCCACCTTCTTTTGCTGTTCCTGAGTTATTATGGGCATCATGTCTTATATTTTTGACCAGACACTTTTCAGTCATCAGTTCCTTGTTGCTGAAGCACAGTGATTTTTTTTCCCGCTAACGGAAGTAGTCTCCAAGAAGACTCTCAGTTATATGTCAAGGTGCCATCCACATAAACAGGCAACCCAAATTTGGCTTTACATGCATAGAATATTCCTGTCATTCAGTGCCATTTAATTTTTGAAATGTAAACAAGATGCATGTATATGACTAGGTCAACACAGAACATTACAAGGCATGTCAAGTTATGAAAATAATTTTGTTCTTTAATAACGAAGTGAATTTTACATGTCAAGAAAAGCTCCCATTATGAGTCAGTTATTTTCAATAAACTGTATTAGTCTGAGATAATTTAAAACCAAACAAGCTGAAAATGTGTCTGGATTTTGCATAATATTTTGCATCATATTGTTAACATTTGAATTATTTTCATTATTCTATACTGATGAGTTTTTGACTGTTTAACTTGGGAAAGGGAATTTAATTGTATGGCTGCGTGCTGTATAAGATCCATTAATAATTCGTCTATAGAGCTGCCACTGGAGGGGATCTTGCTGCAGTTCTTGGGAGGTAGCTGCGAGGAATTTTACCTGAAGGAGTGCTTCATTGGCAGGCCCAAGCTAACATAGCAAATGAAAGTCTAAGGTACTATCTCCCTCCTTTTTGGTGCCCAGAAACAAAATAAATGAGAAATATGTACCACAGGAGTGTTACCACTAGAACATGAACAAGCATCGACAAGTTACAAGCAGACCCAAAGAGATTTTACAATTTAATAAAAAGCATCATAAACTGGTGCTTGAGGTGCATGCTTTATATCACAGAAAACTTGTGTGATGTATTTATATTGGTCTTGTGATCAAAATCATATGGTTAGTAGATACTTGCCATTCACCAAAATCTTTCTACTAGTGTATAACTTTTTACATACATACAAAGTTTGTTAGCTCTTGCTTAGTTGCAGTAGCAAGACCTTGTTTCGCAGTACAAATGTATCTAATTTAAAAATGTTAGTTACTGGTGTATTCATAGATGAAGAAACAAGATTTTTGTTGTGAATTGGTGCCTGTCATGGTTTAACCCAGCCAGCAGCTAAATGCCACACAGCTGCTTGCTCAGTCCCCCTGTCCCGCTGGGATGGGGGAGAGAATTGGAAGGGTAAAGTGAAAAAAGTTGTGCGTTGAGATAAGAACAGTTTGATAATTAAAATAAAGTAAAATAGTAGTAGTAGTAGTAATAATAATAGTAATAGTAGTAGTAATAATAATAATAGTAATAATGTACAAAACAAGTGATGCCCAATGCAATTGCTCACCACCCGCTGACCGATGCCCAGCCCGTCCCTGAGCAGCGATCCCTGCCCCCCGGCCAACTCCCCCCAGTTTCTATACTGAGCGTGACGCCATATGGTATGGAATAGCCCTTGGGCCAGTTGGGGTCAGCTGTCCTGGCTGTGCCCCCTCCCAGCTTCTTGTGCCCCTGGCAGAGCATGGGAAGCTGAAAAGTCCTTGACTAGTGTAAATGCTACTTAGCAACAACTAAACCATCAGCATGTTATCAGCATTGTTCTCATACTAAATCCAAAACACAGCACTATAGCAGCTACTAGGAAGAAAATTAACTCTATCCCAGCTGAAACCAGGACAGTGCTTTAACATCCACCTGATGCATGATGATACTCTTTCAGAACAATAGAGCAGTAAAATTTCACTTCTTTTTTGGTCATGTACGTACTTTACTCTTCTCCCTAAACACACTCCTCTTTTTGACTGGTGCATGGAAAGTAGATAATAAAAATAATTCAGGAGGTTACAAGACCTGTTAGAGCACTAGGTATGAAATGGCTGTCACGCTTCACTTTCACAACTTCAGACATAATTATTGCTGCTTAATGGTTGACAGGCTAGAGTCAATTTTTACAGTCTAAATGTTAAGAGTGGATGATGGCAGCAATAAATACCTGTCAGCAACAGCTTTCAAATACTAAAAAAAAAATCCACTTGTGTCTGGTCAGAGTGATAAAAGCACATGAAAGTTCACAAATTAGCTGACTTTAAAAGGATTTCTCAGGTCAGAAATGCTAGATTTCACAATTTATTTATCTTTTTTTGAATAATATTTGTAGCAACAGATTACAATTATTGTTATGGAAAAGTTGGAGATGAGGACAAGGGCAAGTATGAGGTTTTTTACCTGCATTTTATCAGGCTGCCTGTATTTTTGAATAGTGTATGCAGGACTTGGTAGTAAAGTAGCTCATCTTGTGCTGATGAGGCAAGAAAAAGTGTTTGGGCTATAAGCCTAGCTCTCATGTCATCAGCAAACATGTTTAGCATACTGTCCTGGTTTCAGCTTAATTCAGAGTTCATTTTCTTCCTAGTAGCTGGCATAGTGCTGTGTTTTGGACTTAGTATGAGGACAATGCTGATAACATGCTGATGGTTTAGTTGTTGCTAAGTAGCATTTACACTAGTCAAGGACTTTTTCAGCTTCCCACGCTCTGCCAGGGGCACAAGAAGCTGGGAGGGGGCACAGCCAGGACAGCTGACCCCAACTGGCCCAAGGGCTATTCCATACCATATGGCGTCACGCTCAGTGTAGAAACTGGGGGGAGTTGGCCGGGGGGCAGCGATCGCTGCTCAGGGACGGGCTGGGCATCGGTCAGCGGGTGGTGAGCAGTTGCATTGTGCATCACTTGTTCTGTATATTCTTTTATCATTATTATTGTTTTCTCTTTCTCTGCTGTCCTATTAAACTGCCTTTATCTCAACCCACGGGTTTTACATTTTTCTCGCTGATTCTCTCCCCCATCCCAACGGGGCGAGGGGAGGGTGAGCGAGCGGCTGTGTGGTGCTTAGTTGCTGACCAGGGTTAAACAACAACAGATACCTCCATTTTAATGTGTTTAAACTTAAATATTATTGCTTTAGGTTATATTTTCTTTGGCTTCTATTGTCTTTCGGCTTTAGTACTAGAGACACAAAAGTGGTAGTATCTGACTTCTTGATTAATGCTTAGGTAATGCACAATAAAGCCCTCCAAGACCCTAAACAGACTGTAAGTCTGACAACTGCTTTGTTTATTTTGCCGTTTGTCTTTAGTTCATTGTGGAAATGAGGTGAATGAGAGCCATTCTGCTGGCAGTACATTTAAGGCATTTGACCTCATTGTTTAGAGCTAGGCTTTTGGTGCAACGCGATGTGGCCAAAGTAAAGGCCTATGACTGCTCCTTCCTTCACACGCTTCCCTGCTCCGTCCTTTTTGCTCATGTCCTCAAACCTGACGCAGGTCCTCCACAGGCCCCAGGACTGCCAGTGCCAAGCCCTGCCACAGAGCGCTGTCACAGCCACCCTGCCCCTGCTGTCCCTCAGCTGCCCATGCTTAAATAGCTTTCCAGGGTGGCGCTGTCAACTCTGATTGGCTCAGAGGTGCCACAGGCTCCTCCCATTGGCTCAGCCGTGTCCTGTGTGGGGTCCCCTGGGGAACCAGCTGGAACCAGCTGTGGCTGGTTGGGGGCAGCCCCCACCTTCTCCCACGGGGGGTCCCCCTGCACGCACCCCCGCAGCCCCCCACAACTGAAATGTTGCCATTTACACCCAATACAAGGGGAAGGGACAGGGCAGGGGAAAGGGGGTAGCTGACGGCAGCTGCCAGTGGATAAGCCACAGTGCCGCCCTGCAAAGGTGCCCTGAGTCCCACCCCGCTGCTCGCTCGCCCACCCAGCCGACTCCCTCACTGCGGGCAGCCGTGAGGGAGTAGGTGATGTGCTCTTTCCCCTCCATCACTCCGTGGTGACTGCTTCTGATCCCTCCCTTGTTCTGCGCCTGGCTGGAAATGGCTTCTATCCCATCCCCAAGGACCAAGGCCAACTGGCCTGCAGTGCCTGGCTCTTCCTTCTGGCCTTTCCTGGAGACAGTAGCCACATTTGCTTTCTCCCTGTCCTCAGGAACCTCTCCTGGTCGCTGCGACATTTCAGGGGCCATCAAGAGAGGCCTTACAGTGAAGTCTGCCATCTCCTTCAGCAGCTGTGTGTTCATCCTGCCAGACCTCCGTGTAGCCCTAGCGAGCCCCTTCGCCCCAGCCCTAGGAAGGAAACGTTGCCTTCCCAATGGCGCAACTACGCACAAAGCTTTATTGACCAAAGTCCCCTGGGGCCACAGTCGTAAAGGACCTTGTCTGCTGCTTGCCACGCTAGGGAACCCTCAGCAGCCCACAGGCCCTGGAGAGCTACAGTGACACAGGAAGAGCTGTGAGGAGCTGGCCGGGCTGGGTGCTTGTCCTGCCACCCCGGAGCTGTCAACTCCTGGTCTGCCAGCCTCCTGTGCCAGGATTTTGCCAGGCTGCTGTCGGGCCCCTGATCCGCACCCACATCCACAGAGCCAGAGCTCAGTGCTGCTCAAACCTACCTGCTACCCCGAGAAGCCTCATTTCCAGTTTCCTGTGCCACTGTTTCCAGGATTTAATTTACCAGTATGGCTTTGAAGTTAACCCTCTTCTATATGAGTGGTAGGGGCCTATAAGTCCTGCTGTGGTTTCCCACCTGCCCCCACTTAATTGTTGCTATTTTGGACTACTGTTGTCTCCTATTCCTCCACAAAACCAAGTCCTGCAATAGGTATATCACTCCCAAGAAAAAAATACAAGCAGTAAAAAGCTTCACAAAACCTCTACCAGAGCTTTCATACAGGTTACCAGCTCAGCATTTGGCTCACATAAACCACAAATTATACCATCTCACCAGAAGGGAATAAAAACTTTTTACCTCCCTGCTTGCCACAATTGTCCTATATGAAAAGCCCCTTTGATTTTAGACAGCGGGTTTAATTTCTGTCAGGCCATGCAAGAGATCTATGCCAGACCATTGTTCCTAGCTCAGCACTACCATCCTTTTTAGTTACCGTTTTGGATCCCCAAAGGTCACAATGTTACTTGTTTCTCCAAACCAAAACCACCTTGGGCCCATCACCGAAGAGCTGATGAGAGACCACGCACTCAGCAATGGGACATAGCATTTCACCAGTTCAGCACGGTGAACTGTGCATCTCCCACACCCAGAGGCCTGGGAGTTTTAAATCTGCTCTGTGCCTCAAACACATGTTGAGCAGTTTCAAACCTTTCTTTCAAAAATCAATCAGCTTTTCTTTTTGCTAAACTTTTTCTCCTGACAAACATTTCAAAACTTGTTTCCATAGCACTGTCTTCCCTTAAAAAGAAACTGCTTGCCGCTCCTGTTATCAAAGTAACTGTTCATTTCATGAGAAGGGCACACAGGTTGTGCTGCTATAGCTTGCATCTGAGCTTTTCACCAAAGATTTTGGTAAAGATCCTTTTCCATGCTTTGCGCAGTACAAGGCTCCAGCCTGGGTATCTTTGGAAAACTCCTTCCAAAAGCCATGTTTCTCATAACACAGATCAAAGCCTTGCAGACAAACGGGCAGGGAGCGCAAACCTTGTGTTGCAAATATTCAGCTGCCCAGTTCACATCAGCGCAGAGGCATGCACCCACACAAAGACATTTACTGGTGGCAGCCTGCTCCAGGTGGAAATGTTTTCTGCTATTACAGATCACAGGCATGTTGCTTTCCAATCTTTCATCAGATTTACAAATAACTGTTCATTTGCTTTCTTCTTCTAGTACTGTGCTTTGTACTGTTTATGCATATGATTTATATCATTTATATTGCTTTTATATTGTTTATGCTGTACTTTATATGGGTTGTTACAGAGCCCTTAGTCTATGTGCACTGCCTCACAGCTCAGCAGACTTTGTGGTTAACAGCAATAAAAAGACTGTAAAGGTGTTTTAGATTCATGCTAGAGTAGAAAAGCCTTACTCCTGCATGAGCTGTGTTTGAATTAAACACAAAGATTGTCAAATCCCCTATAATCTGAATGACATTAAGAACCTTCCCAAGACACAAATTTATCTCAAATAAACCCCCAACATTGTTCTCTCCAAACTGTATTGTCTTGAACTGATCTTGAAAAAGCCCCAAATCTTAAGGGATCCACTCCTGACTGAGGATGTGTTTTTGACACCCTGATCTATTTCCAAACCATTTCCCTTTCAGACAAGGCTTAGGAATGGAAGGCAGTGAAGGTTAAGCAGCAGTCCCCCAGCAGTGTCCCAGTTTGCAGTTTTATGCACGGTTCATGTTCCTCTAGGAATCAGCGTCTGCTCACCAGCACCCTCCCCACCTCCCTGCAAAAAGCTGCTCCTTCTCTACAGCCTGCCATCCCTGGTAGCTTGAGGACAGCCCAAACCCTGTATTTGGCTGCCAAGCTGGACTGATTCTGTTATCAGGGGATACTCAAAAGCAGTGCCCAGAGAAAGCCATCTACCACAGTAAGCTCCCAAAAAGTCTTTTTTTTT
>VZTL01007790.1:681-15238 GCA_013400535.1 Scopus umbretta
AGTTATAGAAGTTGCCTACTGCCAGCTTATTGGCTGTAGCTGTAAAAAAATAAAGAATGGGTAATGACAAAATAGAATTATTAACCTGAGCAGGCTCTAATGGCAAAGTGTTCAAGGTTTTATAAACTTACAGTCCTTAACCTTTATGGCTTTATAAGTGTTAACCATATCACCAATGGACCGATGTGAGTAATTAAAATGGCATGATAAAGACCACTGCCTCACTGGAAAGTTACTTGGTTATCCTACCTGCAAAATGCCCATGAAATACTCCCTCTCAAATCAAAGGTACATGATAAAATAAACATAAAAAGGGAGAGGTGTCTTGATTTTTGTTTTTGCCTGATATTGTCTTTTAATTGTCCTAAGCATATGTTCAGCCATATGTGTGCATATATATGTATACTCACTTACACACAAACATAGAGTAACAATAGTAGATTAACATTGCAGGCAAGTTTGCAAAAAGCTTTTTCAGATTCAATTAGATATCTTCCTGAGTAGATGTATGTTTGGGAAAAAGCAAGCAAGTAAACAAACCTTGATATATTGGATAACTGGGGGAAAAAATCCCACAAATAGCTTTATTTTCTATCTTCTATTATAAAATCATAAGACTGCACCGACCTTTTAAGGTAAAGAACACATACCCAGACATAGCACCAGTTAACTGCAGCGCTTACACGTACTAGTATACATAATAGTTAATTAAAATTGGCAAAATTTCCAAGTAAATAGGTTTTGTATTGGCCACTGGAAGATGACAGCTGGAGTTACAATTCTCTTTAGTCCAGACATCAGAAAAAGCTTTAGCTGAATAATACTAACCTAGTCTGAAATTCCGTCTCTAGGAACACAAAAAAGATTGGTTAGCAGCTGAAATGTCTAGTACCAAAATAGATTTGATGTGAGAGGACAGAAAATAGATTATGTATATGGCCACATTCTCACTATTTGCATTACATTTCAAATTCAGTCACCTTTATCATCACCTAATACAGTGTCTTTGTAGTTTAGGGTACAGACCTTTACTGGTTGCCCATGACTTGTAGTTTCCCTACAAGATGGTGAATTATACCACTAATTATATAAAAATAAACAAATATATGAAAATATTATGATGTTTAGACTAAAGGTGACAGTGATATTCCATTGCTCAAGTAGTTTGCTCTTCTGTATTATTGCCATACATTCATAATGGAGATTATGTACTGGGTAATTTGCTCTCAACTGAGCATTTGTATTTGTCCAATAATACTGAATGGATCCAATTTACTCAAGGAAACTAAACTGAGAGAATACCTCTCCTAGGCTTCTTCAGTACTCAGTAAGAAGAGGGAAGCTCACATAGAGGACAATTCAGCCACCTAAAATCTAAATGACTTCTTGGAGGTGCTTATTTTTCCTATTGACCATATACAAGGCTGACAGCTGACTAGTGCCTAAAACCAAGTGGACGAGCGTTCTGCTGAAGTCTCCTCATATCCAGAAAAGAACAGATCAAACATTTGAAGTCAATCTAAAAATGCACAGATTTACAGCATCTTTTGTCATAGCAGCAGCATCGCTATTGATATTGCTACCATGCTACTCCCTCTGTATGAACAAAAGCAAGAAAAAGAAGAAAATGAGAAGAAAAAAATCAATCAGATAGCAGGAAGAAGAGAAAGAGTAGTGTTCCTTTTAACTACACTGTAGATGTTTTTGCCTTCGACTGGGTCTGAAATTATGCTAACTGTGCTAGGAGAGACTGGTATGGCTGGAACTGCAGCAGCATTCCCAGTCCAGACCTGACCCTGTGATACAAAATTTCCAGCAGGCACGTGCCATGCATTCATCCAGTGGCAACCACTCACTGCTGGGTAGGTCAGAAAGATTGCTGCTGGCACAACAAATTCAGTTCTGCCTGCCCTTATTAATACTACAGTGGGTTCTGTTCTTCAAGTAAATGGCATGATTCGAAATATATCTTAGGACAGCTTCTGGATCATTTTTTTTCTCCAGCAGATGATTCGACACTGGACTTCACTAAGCAGTTCTGCTTACAATAACACCACTGGATCCCACAATACTGCTGAGCACCATGGGCACTGTGCACTATTACCTATGGTTATACTGAAAAAGGAACTTTTAACGGCCTCTGGTAACTTCAGTTATTCCTGTCCTGAAGACCTTGTTGTGTCTATATAACAAAACAGAAATGCATTTTCATGGTTATAGAAACAAGTTAATTCAAACCAGATAATCCTGTCTCACACAAATGATGAGAAAAGTTCCAGATACTATGTGCTTTCACATTCAGAAATTATTAGTTTGCATTTTCCTATTTTTGTGATGGTGATCTTAGTTATGTTTGTTGCTATTTGTTGTTTGATTCTTACAACTTATTATGAAAGGATTTTACTTTATAAGGTAAGAAATCCCTTTAAAAGCAAGGATATGAATAGGTGTGGATGTTTCAAAGTGAAGATGAAAGCAGGAAGTTTGTTCTGTTTAAGAAAATATTATTTAAAAACCCTAATTATCCTTACTGTCAGTGCAGTTCCTTGGGAGCATATTCATGCTGACTAAATTTACCTGGCTCTAGAGTCCCAAGTTTCTTAGATTAATCACTCCTCATAGAAACCTACCTCTTCTAGCTGATCTAAAGAGGCACTAGAAGATTTCACTCCTGATTTTGAAGAATCGCATCAGTTCAATGCCTAAAGCTAGGCAGTCTTAAAAGCAAACTTTGGCAAAGGATCATTGATTGTTCAGACTATTTGACCCTTTCAAATAGCCTCCTGGACCAGAGGAGCAGGTTAAGAGAAAAGTTTTTGCTACATATAGGCATGTTACTTCTTTGATTTCAACCCTAATTTCAGTTTTGTATTTTTGTATTGGCAGATCCTACCCTGGCTGAGTGCACAAGGCAAATATCTGCATCATTTGTATCATTAAGTTTAGGAATGGCCACTGAAATTACTTAAGTTTATTCATTTGCATACCATTAGTACTTCAATAAGTGTAAGAGAGAGAGCCTTCTCCTGACTGATTTTGTGGTTTTCAGTATGCTTAGGTATCTGATGGTACTTTGGGAGCTCTGTTCTCTGTTGTAGCTTAGAGTATTCTGGGCATCATGAAAATGTGTCTTTTATATTTTCCTTAGAAACTGCAAACACCCCAGTAATCAAATAAAATATAATTGATAATCAAGTGGGATCTGCATAGAGAACATTAAAAGACAGATTGATCACTAAATCTGGTAACTCCTAACTGCCCTAGTACAAGTCTAATAGCAATATGCTCCCTGGCTTAAAATAAATCTGGTTTCAAAACACTAGGATAAATTACAGACAAGCCCATTTTTACAATTGCTACACTGACTACAATTTCAAGTACTTTTAAAATCTTTTATATAACAAAAAAAAAATAATCATGTGAAGAATCTGATCATAGGGAATATAGAAGTCTGAAGATCTCCCAGTCTAAAAGATCCCAGGACTGTACAGTTTGATAAGTAATACGTTGTTGGGCTCACAGTCAGTATGTCGGTAGGGATCTGATCAAGATAATCCTTGGTTTGTTTCAAATAAACCTCTGTTCTCCTGTGCTGGACTTCCTACAGCTGTGCAATAGCTTTTTCCTAGAAACACTGCCAAGAAGGAGCACTGTAACAGGGGTCAACTCCAACCATGAACTTTATGAATTGTTTAGTGGCACATTAAAGGACAGCATCAAATTCACTTATAAGCTTTGAAATGATCTTATTTCTAGCCTGTGCAGGTGGATGATTCCCTGTATATCTGATTCACTCGGTCAAGATTTAACCCATTATCTCTTGCAGCTCTCTCCTCTACAAAAGTTTCTGTCTTCTGCTTTTTATACTTTATAACAGTTTCAGTAGTTTTACCAGAAAACCAAAATGGGGGAATCTGGAGAGCATTTAGGATGCCGAGATGTGGCTAACACACAGGGCTGCTTCTCAGCTTTTTGACCATAGGCCCAAGTCCAGGACAGCTGTCATTCTCTGCAGAGTTTTTTCAGAGTGGAGAACCATCTAGTTCACACCATGACACATGCAGTGCTTCAGGCTCAACTGTAACACGAGCAAGGCTCCTGGTTTCTTTGGTGTTGACCCTTTCAATAACTTGAAGGATGAAAAGAGATTTACCTAGTTTAGTGACTTGCAGTTACAGCTAGCTGAAATTTGTGGGATCTGCTTTGCCAATTTCTTTCAGCATGCACTCTAAAAAGAAGTAAGACCAAAGAATTAAATCTCACGGTGCCAACTTCCACAGTTTCAATGCTGCTACCTGTCCACCCAGCAGATATTAAATTTACCCTTGAATAAGCTCCAAGTCCAAGCTCCATCTGATGAATCCCCATGAAAGTATCAGCTTGGTTGCTCCCTGAGCAATTCAGCTCCTCTTCCATATCACTCTGAAAATACAAAGCTGATCTCTTTTGGGGGATGTGGAACCAAGTAGACAGTCTTCCATCTACTGTTACTGCTGATGTAGTATTCCTCCTCAGATAGGATAACTTTTCTTGGCCAAAGCTACATTAACATTTACAGAGCAATAAGGCTAGTGATGGAAGCTTAAACACTTCACTCAGGTGCATTTAATGGAGCTGAAATGGATATTGAGCCTGTCGTACTAGTCTTACAGGAGGGCTAGAGGAGAGCTGTATGAATAACTGATTTTTTTGATCAAGTGGATAAAGAATAATCAATTGGAAAAAATAATATGAACATTTTTAATATTCCCAAAGAAATGTGATCTAAGACTTTATTTTCAGATTGACCAAAATATTAAATATTCAGGAGATAATTTTTAAAAGTGGTAATTTTTTCTAAATGAAAACTTGTTTTGAACTTTAAAAAATCAAAACATTCCACTTGAAAATGTTGAAGTGAAGTTTTTTATTTTTTGAAATGTTTTTACTGGAAAATGATAAATTATACATGAATTTGTGAATTGTTTCATCTTCTGAAATATTAATTTTAGTTAAAAGAAGTTACAGCTCCCTCCACAGTTTTTTTTTTCCCCTCATGTATCTGGTCTAAGCAAGCAAGTTTTTTTTCCCCAGTTTCTGTCTTTTAATTTGTTTGACATTTAACATATATAGCATCATAAATCTCAAAGACTTGAACCATACGGTTGTGTTAAGAGTACATCTGACTTCACTGAAAAGTAATGCTTACATTCATAGGCGCACACACACAAACACACACAAAGAGCAAAACAATTTCTGCTCTGAGTTACTATAGTTTAGATCTAAATTAAATTGAGTTACTTCAGAATCAAAATGATAAAAGGTTTAGACCAGTGTGCTAGTAGCTATTGAGAAAGCTGTGATAAATCATGGCATGACTTATTGGATGCTCAACAACATCTGCATAATTACTGCAATGATTATTGCAATGTTGCCTGTACTGTATTGTATGATATAACTTCCACAATAGAAATTAAATACTGTCATAAAGTTATTTCTGGTTTCAAAGAGTTGTTTGGACAACTAGGGAAATGAGGTAGCATTCAATTTTAGGTTTTAAGTTAAAATACAATTGAGATCAGTAATTACTCAAAATCATTACTGAGATTGAACCTGTCATTTCCTCCTATATTTCTTAATTTATCTGATTTATATTTAGGTAAAATCAAATCCTAAGAGGAATAATTTCTGATTAGATCATATCTGTTATTTAGTATCTGTGGGGGATTTAATGCAATTGCTGTTAATTCTTGAAATTTGGCCAAGTGGTAGTTAACGACCTACAGATGAGTCGTAACAAAATACCTTCCTTTGTCTCTGTATAAAATGTAAATACAGAGAATATAAAATGTTCTCTCTCCTCTCTTGGTTATAAAAAGTATTTATTCTTTTTAGTCCTTTCCTGTTATACATTTTTTCCATTCTTTCCTATCAATGATATTTATTTTCACTATTTCTAAACTTGCTTTAGCTCAAATATTGGGAAGGGTTACTGACTAATGCAGTTTTAAATTATAAGGAAAACTTTTTATCCTTTAAAACCACTAGAAAGCCAAAACAGAACTAATACTATATTATTTATTTATGCTCAAAGTGAATTTTTCCTCTGTAGTGAATGTTATGTCTCTTTGGGTTTGATATAAAGTTTTTATTTCAACTGTAATTGTTTAAAATGTAAGAGTTTAAAAGTAGAAATTTAACTTTCTATCTTATGAAGGCTTTTGGCCATAGTCTCTGCTCTAGTAAATGGCTACAGCTCAATGAAATTCCTCAATGTTCTTTCCTTTGTTTACATCAGCAGAAAATTTTGACCTCACAAATAAATACACCTGTAGGACCTAGGTGAAATGAATGGTCAAAAGACTTAGCATACTGAAATGAATTTTTAACATGTTTTTGGTTTTCTGTTCTGAAATGGAAGAATGATTCAAAGGTAAGTAGCATATCAAGCATCATGATTTGTTTGTGTTAGCTGACATTTTCCTGGCTATTTTAAATAACTCTTAAACAGCTCAAAAGAGCCTTCCAGTAACTTGCTTGTATCATCTGTGCTTGGAAGACAATAGCTTGCCAGGCTGTAATCTGGACAGTACTGAATCCTCTACATTTTCCCTTGAGTGTGAATGTTATAAATAGTGACTAACCGGAACTTTCAGACTTCAGAGCAAGATTTCATTTGCTGGGGAATGGAATGGGAGTAGTGTTCATATAGAGGTGCAAAGAAAAACCAAGATAATTTAACAATAGCCTAACTGGTTCTCCTTGTTTAAACTATTCCCAGGCAGTGCATACATTCTGGATTTGTAGCCACAGTCTCAGAAGGACTGGAAGACCTTTCTGGAAAAAGGCATATGCCAACATAGTTTATAACAAAGAGGATGTGAGTTGAGGTTTAATTCGGTATGTTTTCACCCTTCATCAGTATTCATGCCTGTTTCAAACATCAGCATTACTTTCAGATTAGTCAAACTTCATAGTATAGCTATGTTAGGTAAAACATAAGGAAATAAGTAAAAGGTTTTAATCAGATGATGGCAATATTTAGGCATTCAAAACCATCTAAGTTTACTTCTCTTCAAGATATCTCAATTTTCTTATGTGCATTATTGAAAGTATGTCTGTTTGCCATGATTACACTTCCATTTACCTTTCTCTCTGTATGTTTGGTTTTATTTTCCAATAAATATTTCACCAACAAGAAGATATTTCTGAATTATTCTCTGTTTCTATCAACAGAAATGCTAAATATAGTCTGCAGCAGTGGCTGCCTTCATTAATATGATTTCAAAACAACAAACATGATGTTCAGTGCATACTTTATTTCTGCTAGGACACATCACATTTCTAATTAAATTCAAATCATAAGTGAATGAAAATACATTATTATTTACATTATACTTTTAATTGTTATTACTCTTCTTTTACCAGGCAGAAGAAAAAATAATCGTAGGGCAGAGGATGACATTTGAAAAAAATGTATTCTCTCTATGAGCAGGCTTTGTTGTCACAAGTACTAGACTGACAATAAGATCTTTAGGAGAGCTCTGTTTGTATCACATGTAGCATCCCTCAGGAATTAGTAAATTCACCCAGGATAGAACCCAAAGGATTCTTTGCTATAGATCTTTGTAGTACTTCTCAGGAAAAGTTTTGCTCTTTTAGTGTATGGAAAACTTCTTTGTACTTAAAATGAATAAAGAGGAAGAAAGAAAGAAAGAAAGAAAGGAAGGAAAGAGAAAATAGAAAAAAAGAAAGAAAGAAAAAGAAGGAAGGAAGGAAAGAAGAAAGGGAAATTTTTTTGTGCAAAGAGCAGTAAGGAAGATGATGGATTAAAGCAGATGCAGACTGTTTGCAGTTATATAAGACTATTAGGTACCCTGCTTGTTCTGGCTTTTGTAATTTGTCCATGTCCTACTTTATATAACTCAATCCATTGTGAGCAAAAACATGAAATACCAGAATAGTTCATATTTCATTTTGTCAGCGAATTAGAAAAAAAATATAAAAACAAACACAATAGACATCATATTTGCTGAGTATAGAACTGAGTATTTTTTCATATCAGAGGAGTGTGAAAAGAACAGAAGGTTAAGAAGATTTTTTTTTTTACAATGAGCAGATGTGCTTGTTACTGTTGATGGACAAGCTTATCCATTTACATCAATTAATATCAACAGCAAGCACATCAATATGGAAGCTTGTCCTGACGCCTTGATTTTTTCCCATCTGACAGGTAATAGTAGGGCTGGGAAAATGTCACAACAATTTAGTCATGCTTCACTGGCTTTAACTAGTTCAGTGACAATGGGAATGCATCATGCTAAGATTCCTTATGATTCATAATGGTACTGCATTAGTCGGCTATTGCAGAGGATTTAAACTAGTCTTTGTCAATTAAGGGTTTAAGGTCAAATCCTCTTTATGTTTTTTTCATTCTTGTATTAAGTAAAAGCAAGTTAAAATATTTATGAATGGCACTAAAATGTGGAAACTTTCTTTAGGAACCTGTCTTTTCATATTGAGTCACAACTGAAACCAACTATGTTTGACAAAGAAAGGCAATTTCATCACATGGCATGGCTTATCCCTCTCCTTCTCTAAAGGCCCAAGCTACAATCTACTCAGTTTTGGCAGGAAAACTGCTGTGGATAGAAACCTGCAGTCATAACCATTTTATGCTGTGAGATGAAGTTATGCCTCAGCACATTTGACATTGATCAAGATACGACCATAATATTTGTAAATTGTTTGAGTGCTCAGCAACCCAAGAAATAATTAAAAAACAGAAGGCAACACTGTATATGGGTCAGTGAAAGGGATGCAGGGTAGAGTCTCTGCTGTCCCAGCAGGGAAACCACAACAAGGCCAGACAAGCCCAGATAAGACATGCTGTCCCCATAGCTGCAGTGGCTGTTCAGCCCACCATCTGCAGGGTGTCCATGGCTGGCTTCCCCAGGCCCACACATTCTGGTTTGGGGATGGCTCACGGAGCAGGGACAAGGAGGAGCTGCCAGCTTCTCTCCTGGAGCCTCCTCTGCTGGTCTGCCCATTCTGCTCCAGAGGACCTCTGTGACTTGCCCCTGTTTTACAAGTTGAAAACTGCTGAATATCCATATGTTTTCTTCCCGAGGAGTAAGCAGTAATGGGCCATGCTTTGCTTATTTGCTTACGTGCTGCCTCACTGTTTTCCATGGGTTACACTGGGGTGGCTGAGAGCATGTTATGTCCAATATAAGCATATTTTATTGTTATGCAACATTTTATTGCTTTGGACTAGGAAAGTCATGATGAATCTTTGTATGTAGAGACACATGCATGCACATACTTGCACACTTTCTCCATTCAAATATTTTTGACTGAAATTGCCATGTATTCAGATGGTTTCTTTTCTACTCAGGCCTTGCAAAGGGAACTCTACCTGAAGTGAGAGAGGATTCAGCGTTCAGTTAGAAGTCATTGATTTAACCTTTCTGTCATGAGAAAAGTAAAATCAACTTACTTTCAATATAGTTAAATGTTTAGTTATATATGAAACTAGATCTTTGGAAAGGATAGGAAATTACATTTTCTATAATCAATCAATCAACTGTGAAGAGAAGTTTATTTAAAGTGACTCCTTTCTGATTACTTCTAGAAGAGATAAATAGAAAATTATTCATAAAGAACTCGATGTATTGATAATGTGACAGCCAAGAGGTTGTGCTTTTCAGTGTAGATCATTTTCCAATTTTATGAATGCCTGTGAAACCAGACAATGTTATTTAAATAAGCTTATACTAATGGCATATGTATATTAGATAAATAGCCTTGTTAGAAATTAAATAGCAATAATTAAAATTATCTAGTCAGTCTATGCCAACTATACGTAAAACTATCAGCCTGAAAAATGTATAAATACTGACGATACTTTTATTAATTCAGAAATTGGCACAAAAAGTTATAAAAACAGATAACAGAGCTCTATATCCACTGAGTGTTTTTTATATACTTACCAGACAGTACCCAGATGCCTCAATCACAGACTTTGGCTCTGAAGTTGCACACAGGTGTATGGTGTTGCTCCCATGTGTCTTCCCTGGCACTGGAAGCTGTATTTCATAGACATGAATCCTGTCCTACATCAGGGGACCTTGAAGCATGGCATATCTTTGTGCCTATTGTGAAGGTGATGGGCATGTAGCAGAATGTTTTACATGAGGGAAGGTGTAAAAGCTCAGCCCATATGGAAAGGCATTTCTTGGGACACCATAATGGTCTTGAGGAAACTAATGAGAGGGAAGTATCAAATATTATCACCCAAAATCATGAAGGTGGCAAGTTTTTGTGTCCAAATCCTGTGCTTAGTATGGCTCTGAGAGGAATAAAGAAGGCATTGAAACCTCTTAAAAATCATCAGTTCCTCCTTTTCTTCCTTTTTCTAAAAAGCACCTTCCTCTGGAATCTCAAACTTCTTGGGGCAAGGTAACAACAAACATGTCTTTAAAATACTGAATGTGAAGGTTTTTGACACGATCACTTAGTGTTTTTTTTTACTTTGGTCATAAAGTTCATCAGATTCAGAATGTGAAAAAGCTTGACTTTTGTCAAAGGTGAAAATGGTAATTTTCAGAGAAATAAAAACTTGCATTCAGAAGCTTCAATTTTTCTGAAAGTTCACTTTTTACTACATAAAACACCTACCATTGCTATGGAAAACTCTCAGAAACTATGAGATACAAATCTGGTCCTAAATTAAATAGAAGAAACAATATGAAACTCAGTGGAAGTATGTTTATCAATATCAGAAATTATTTTGGCCTATTTCTTCTCCTAGTGTTAGTGGAAACACCCCATAAATTTACAAAATTAAGCTATTTGGTGGTCTCAGTGTTCAGAAACTTAATTCTTTATATTTTCAAAAATCCTCTTATAACATATTTAATATGTCAGGTATATACCCCACAAAGATACCTGGACTGAGAAAATAAGAGTAGAAATATTGTAAGGAAGAGTGAGTAAAAGTTTCTTAAAATGCTGTAAAAAAAATCTCAGTTTTTTATGAGATTTTGTTGGCTATTTTTGAGAATTAGACAGGAGCTAGCACAATAATGATGGTGAGCAAAAAGGTGGTGAGTACAGCTCCATACTAATCCTGGACTTATGAGGTGATCACCCTGCAAGAGCTGCTTTAAGCATGGTGCTTGGTTCTTAGCATAAAGTTGAAAGAGGTCTAGAAGAGTGCTGTTTGGTTTCTGAGTCCGAAGGAAAAAAGATCTAACAAACTGGAAAAAAAAAAATGAACCTGAGAAATAGAGCAATTGCACTGAAACTGCAGGATTCAGGCACAGGCATTGCCCAAGAAGTCACTAGGAACAAGACACCTGAAAAGGCACGCTGCAAGGAATGAAAGAACAGCTTTTGTGCATTTTGTCCACCATAATGATTTATTGCTAATAAATTAAATTCTGATGTCCACTGATATCTTATTAGCTCTACAATTTGGAGCCAGCAGATATACTCTTAGAGAAAGTAGGCCCAGTTTTCCCCTTAGATGTACTGATCTCACCAAAATCATAGGCAAATTATCAGCACAAGCCCAGATGACAAGTAGCTACTGTTAAGCAGCAGCAAGTGTGTATTGCCAGTAAGACCTCTGCTTCAGTGGCACAGAATTCCAGGAAGCAACTTTCTTCCATTTTGTTAGAAAGAAAATCAAGGGTTTTGCTGTTCTGGAGGTGCTGTAAAAACATCTTGAAACGATCATGTGATCTGTTCTATGAGCCAAAAGAGGTGTTTCTTCAAGGCCTTTTTTAAACTGAGATGTGCTTCTGCTTGCTCAAACCCTCCCACATACAGATGAGGACATAATATAGGGCTATGTCTCATTATGCAACCTACCTCCCACATGCATGTTCTAAAAGAAAGCACTGAGCAGCTGCATAACACTCCTTTGCGCATGAATAGAGTCTTTAATACCAACACTGAAGTGAGAGTGATTAGTACTGTTACTGGCACACGCAGTACCTGAGCATTCATAGTTCAGTTCAATGCAACTGATGGAACATCTTGATTTTTGAGGGGAAAGGGCTGCCAGATTTGCTGGTGGGATATGCCATAGTGACTTATGGCCTAGGCGTTACTAAACCTTGTGCATGGCACTCTGAGTCACGATGACTATGCAATCAACATCAACCCCTCATTAATTAACAGGTTATTGTGATTTTTTTGCAAGACTAAAATAACAGGGGTGATGTTACAAGTTAGCACCACTAGGATGATGCTGGGATGCCACTGCCAGTTCCAGGGTGGTTGGCGAGAGCCTTACCTGACCCATTCAACAGGCAAAGCCATGCAAATAGCAGTCATAAGAGGTGTGCATCACACAGTGAAGAGAAATTCACTTTTGTAGATGGATATGCTTTCTAACAGCTCAGAAAGAAAAAGGAGAAATAAGTTTAATTGTAAGCAAGGACAGTATACTGGTAAATTAGTCCTACTTATATTCCTTGGCAAACTGAGCATTTTTCCCTCCCTGCCAGGATCACTGCCTGAACCCAGAAATCTCCACTGTAGGAGGAGGATCCTAGAGGCTAGTAACAGGCAGCATGAAAAAAAAATACTCATAGCTCATGCATCAGGGTTATTTGTTTATTTAGATTCCTGCAAATGTGAAAAAGTAACTTCTCCATAAGGCCTAAATGCCACTGAGGTAATCTGAAAATACCTCCTGATACAGCAGTTTAAGAAGCATCTCTTCACACACTGATCCTCCTTCCCTGCTCGATCAATGCCCTGCTTTTACAATAGCTATTTTATACCCCCATTTTCAAATAGAGTGAAAAAAGATGAGCCTTGCAATATGCCCTGCAGGTCAAATTCAGGTTATATTAAGTCAGAGAAGGGGAGGAATCCATTTCAATGTTAGTGAGGAGTGGATCTATTTATAAGGCCTTTTTAAACCCTTGCTTCATTTCACAGCGTATATGACAGCTGATTTTCTCCAGCCCGGATAACTATCCACCTTAACAGGGAAACCAGTCCATTGGTTTCTAGGTCTTAAAAACAGGATAAATAAAACAAATGAACAAGGCAAAAGAGAAAGAGAACTGAAGAAAACATCAGCAGAAAGTTTTTCCTCCAGTCAGCACAAGGTATTACAATTTTTTTTTCTGTTGGTATTACAAAAGTTGTGACATCTTTCAAGATGTCCAGTGTGGCATTCAGCACTGGGACAATTCTTCTAATTGCTGCTTTGTAGTGCAGCAAATAAGAACATTTGAAAAAATGTCCTGCTTTAGTGCCTTGTTCCAATAGTAGGAGAAAATATTTGTGGGAACTGGGTTACAGATTTCAAAAAACACACAAGAGTGGGTTCCCACATGTGTTAAGTGCTGAAAATCCTACCTTCCCTATCTGAAGATCTAACTTTGCAAATACTTAAGCGCATGATAAACAGGGATTTCATGAGTAAAACTACACCTCTGTTTAAGTGTTTTGCAGGATTAACCAACTTTGTACATACACTATTTTCACCATAATGTTTTATACTTACTTTCCCTGCAAAATATAGAACATCTGTTTGCTATGGAGAACCAAAATATGATATGTAGATCAATCCCAACTTTTTATATTGCACCAAAAAATAATGTCTATTTAACAGTGCCTGAATACAAGAACTATTTCTCATACGGGCTGTGATACATCTTCAGTTTGTGTATTAACAGAGGACCAACTCTTTGCCTTGTTAAAGAAGAAAGCTTTTGGAACCTGAATAATAAATTGCTTTGTGGTTAAATTCATTAGATCAATTAGCTTTCAGAGAAACTGATATAATGTGAAGCTTTTAAATCATCTTTTCACAATGTAGCACAGGAACTCTGACCACTATCCTGGACTGCTCTTTGTTCAAGGAACAGTTTTTCTTGTATTAGAGAAGAACATTCAAATTATGAACATCTGAAGGTAATTTCTAGTCAAGCAGTACCTGGCAGAGAAGAAGAAAAGGTAGTTTGCTGTGATTTATTTTTCAAATCACAAATATTTACATATTTATCTAAATTACATAGCCTGAGTAGATGCCTATCTGTGGAGAGGGTAAAGAGAGTATCTTTACAAATCAGAATGCTTACTCCATGGCAGATGAGGTTTTCTGATATGCTTTGGAATAGTCAGCGTTCAGAGAATGACAATCTGCTACAAAGATCTGATGGTTATGTGCTGTTGAGTGCTGGTGCAATCAGGAGTCAAGGTTGCATAGCTTTTCTCAGAGAAATGCCAATAAACTCTGTATCTCATCATGCTACCACAGATACGGCACTTCTCACACATTTCCTAATGAGAAAGTTATGTTGGACCTTCCTCTGGAACTGCTGATTTGTATCCTAGAGTTTTAAAATGTGTATGAATGCCTTATTTTCTGACTGTGAGTCAGTTAAACATGTATCGTCCTCTAGAGGACTCACTAAGAAGTCTGAGAGAGAGCAAGGTAGACGCTAATGGCGGGTTTTCCCTAACTGCAGCAGCCTAAAAGGTAAGCCTCCACTATAAGATAGCTACCTATTTTCTTTCTATGGGCAGTGGAGAAAGTGCAATATCTCAG
>VZTL01007804.1:2096-24333 GCA_013400535.1 Scopus umbretta
GTTTTCAACTGGAAAAAGTTGTAATCTTCCTCTCACCTGCAGTGCGACAAAGAATCTCTACCCCCCCTTCTCTTTTTCAAAACAATTGCCTTTTTTGTGGGGAACTACGTTTTTTTCTGACCAGCTTTGATTTTTAATAGTTCCTGTGAAAGTCACCTGTGTCATGGCAATTTTGCTCTAATGCTGCTTGAGTAATGTATGAGCAACAGTTGATGTACTAAAGCTGTTGGTATGCAAGCTCCGGAAGGTAGCTTTGCATGAAGATTACTTTTGCTTCACAGGCAAAAGATTCTTCTAAATCAGAAGGTCAAGAACCTTGGGGGGAAAATTCTGGTCTCGGGGAAATAAGTGGGAGTTTTATTACCTATTTCAGTGGAACTAGGTTTTTATCATTTTCTTAACTAGGAAAGGTTATATTCTGGGGCATAGATCAGTGGTTCCCAGAGTGCTGTTCATATGAAAGTATCAACAGTCACAGGACATGTGGTAACCAGTTTACAACTGGAGTAATTTTTGTCTTGACAGTGTGTTCAGTTTGAAAAATCACATTGAGTGAATTGTAGTCTGAGAAATTTTGAGAGTCAGCTATGACACACCGGACCAATAGTAAACACTAGTTCAGGTATGCCAGGTCAGGCATCCCACTTGCTAGCAGACAGGAGGATTTGTCAAACTGTGTTGATCTCTTGACTGTTTTATATACTGGGGGTTCCTTTTGACAGAGTATTGTAAGAGGGAAGAAGCTCTGTTGTATACAATACCCAGGGGAAGGATCCTGCTTTTTTACCTAAGCTAGTTAGCAATTAGCTAGGGGAGCCCATAAAAAAGGACTGGTGTCCTGCTTGCAAGGAGTACAGGTCTGCACCTACCAGCATTTACCTCTCATCACCTTGGGGTCAGCTAGCTCAAGCATCTCGTTGGGAAGGCGAGAGGCAGAAATACAAGTTTCCCTTAGGGTCAGCAGCCTTTCTTATTGCGATCTCCTTAGGGCTTCTTGGCAGTGTGGGCACCTGCTGTCCTCCTCTGACAGGATGCACAAGAAATACCTTGTTTGGGGATCAGGCAGGAGAGAAAGCTGAAACAAAAACCTGCATTTCAAAATCTCAAGGCCCTTCTCTGCTCCTTAAGGAAGGGCTTAAAATTTTTCAATGGAAAAAAAAAAAAAAAAAGCAATGTTTTAAAAGTAGTTGAAGGGCATCTCATTGATTTATTGAGGGTGACGGTGTGTGGAAAGAAACAGTCTCTTTCTCTTCAAGCCTACAGCAAGCCTTTGTTTCGGTGAGAAAGTACTGAGCTCTGGAACAAGAATACTATGTCTTTCCATGAGTGATGGAGGAAGGGGCTGCTTTTATGCCTGGGTGGTTGGCATGAGCATCTGCGGGATGTAGGAGCTTTCACAGAGTGGAAAAGGGATGTCTATGCTTCACAGTGCAGCTCCATGCAGGGACAGGCAAGTCTTGCCTAGAGAAGGACGATAGCTCTGGCATGGGTAAATGTAACTGCGTAGGATTGTGACCATTATAGCATTGCTTCTTAGAGCATGGTGGGGAGATGGATAGTGTTTATCTGGAACCAAAATGGTATAGCTTTAGCATTACCTTATTCCTGACTGGTGTGCCAGCTAGCTCAGGCGCCTTTGCATGCCACTGCATTGTGTGGGAACCACCGAGCAGAATATAACCTAGAAGGCCAAAACCCGAGGTGGTATAAACAATGATGACTCCATTACTTCCAGAGAATTACCACCACTGACATCAGCTGAGGACATCCTCTAGTGTTATCTCTAAGTTTATCTCCTGCCCACAGCAATAGAAATGCTGGAAGGGTCGGAGAATGTGTGTGGGTGTATTGTCATGTCACCTGTAGGGTGAGGGTGGTCTCTGAGGCTGGCACAAAGGAATGGCAGAGCAACTGCAGGGTTTCCTGCCTGTTGGGAGGTGCCCGCTATACAGATAACTCAGGTTTTATGTAGGCTCAGATCCCTGCTACTACAAGCAGGCATATCCTGACTTTGTGTGCCTGGTGCAGAGCAAATATTCTCTGGGTGGGGAACTTTGTAGAGCAATTACATGTCCTGCAGACTCTATCTGAAAACAAGTAATAGGATGAAGATGTTATTGGTTGGGGAGATGGAGTAAGTATAGGAAAGCTGCATTTTCTAGATGGTCACTTTGGAGGCTTTGTATGGGTGCGCAAACCTAGGCCTCTGAAGCTCTCTAGCACGCATTTACACTTTTGAACACAATTTCCATATGTTTTCTCTGCAAGCTTGAATGCCTTGAAATCCTGCCAAACCATTTGGCCTTGCCCTGCTTTTAGTTCATATTATATTTATAATGTTTGTATTAAACTGACACTTTGTCCTGTTTCCAGACTGTGTTTTCTTTCCCCCTTCATCCTCTCTCCTCTATATTTTGGGTAGGCAACATGAACTAGAGAGAGCTTGGCTAATCCCCAAGCTGCCTAAGACCATGAGTCTAAAGGCAAGTTTAATTAAAGCTTCTTGCTTCTCAGTGCTGTAGTACACAGCCCCTCTGACTCTGTCCCGCAAGGCTTTTGCTGCTGTATTTCTCAGAGTGAGCAGGCCGGTTCTCAAACAACATAGCAGAAAGAAATCACTGGTCTCCATTTGCCTTTATCTCCAACTGGAGAGGTGGGTGTCTGACTGTCTGAGATGGTGCTCAGTAAATATATAGTTAATCCTCCTCATCATCATCATCGCTGGCTTTCCTATCTGCAACAGTTCCTGGCATCTCTCTCCTTACCACTCTGGTGGGAAGAAATATTTATCATTAATTTTTCTTTTGCACTGATCTCATCTGGCTGCATCAGGGCAGGTACAGAGAGAAAAGACCCCAGGATGGTTCTTTGAGGACTCTGCAGCAGGTTCTTTGTCACATCTCGCTGAAATGATCTGAGAGAGGCAGCAGGGAGAAGCAAGTCAGATGAAACTCTCAAAGGAAAAAAAAAGAAAGAAAGGAAAAAAAGAGCAAAGCAGTTTTCTCTGGCTTTTGTACATTTAGAAATTAAGAATTTCAAGTTGCTGGTGAATAGGTCTCAGCAGGAGGGAGACCTGGTGTAGCCTAATGCTGAAACTCAGGCAGTCCTCTTGGAGTCTTATAGTGATTTCACTTTTACCTTATATTTTACTTCCTGTGTGCCCAAGATGTCTGTGTTTTTAAGTGTTCTGTGTTGTATTTTGAAATGAATACATCCATCCACAAAGAGAGAGACATGCCTACAGGCAGGTGGCCAAAGAGCTGGCCAATGCCTCCTCTCCAGGACTGCCTGTACTGTCCCTGGAGACACATGCATTTCTCCATTGGCAATGGAGGGATCTTAGCTGTGGCACCTGAACTTTTAGTTGCCTGAAGGTAGGTCAGATGAACTCCAGCCCCCCACCTCATCCCCTGTTAGAAGCTGACAACAGAAGTATTCTCTGACGCAGCTGTCAGACTGTGTCTGTGCCCCATGATACTGGTGAAGACCAAGGTGCCTGTGTGGGTCTTCCTATGTCACTGAAACAATAGGAGCCAAGATGAGCCTTTCCCTGAGCATCTCTGTCTCCTGTGTCCTAAGCTATAGTAAGGCTGACAACAGCTCACACATCTGGATGCAGTGGTTCGTCTGATGGGAGCGGAGGGTGCACATCTGGTGCTTGGGAGCGTGTGTGAGAGTGTACAACCAGCCTGCTCCCCTCATGGGAGTTCCTTTAAATGTGGGTCCCACCTTGTCTCGTGAGCTTTGGCTGCATAGGTGAACTGTGGTCCCTTCTCCTCTGCCGTCAGATGCAGCTACTTGGTGGGGGGAGGCTGCTGGAGTTTTTTTGGCACCTATGTTGGAGTGAGAAGCTGATTTGCTCTGCAAGTGCTTCAGAGTGAAGGGGTTGAAGTGAGACCCAATGGGATGTGTCTCATGCTTAGCTCTGCAGCCCGTTAGCCAAGCAAGTCAGGCTCCCTCCAGTCCTGACAACTAAGTGCCAGCTCCTTTTCTGACGAATCAGAAGGATTAGTAAGCAACTGAGCTGAGATCCTGGTTCTTTATGTAGGGAGAAGGAGATGTACATGTGTATGTACCTATGCTAGTCCTCCTCTTGCCTATTTGCTACATAAGCATGAAACAAAGGAAGGCAAAAATACCAGGATGTCATTTATCAGTGGCCCAAAACAGTGGAGAAAGGAGTTAAAAACTTGAAAGTTTGAATAATGCATATGGGTTTATTTCAAGTACCTTCTAATATTTACAAAATTACATGACACTTTGTTTCCTTTGTGCATTTTTTTCCCCCACAAAATCCAGACAGGGAGGCAAGTTTAGATTAAATAAACAACAATGAATTCTTCTGAACCTGTGCAGAAGACAGATCACCCCCTGACTACCACAGAGTTTTTTGGTAAAAAAAAAAAAAAAATTCTGGGAGAGTTTTCAAGGAAATCAAAATCATGCACATACTCTATAGAAACCTCAGACAATTTTTGATGTCATTAAAACAGAACATGCTTCTAACTTTATTTTAATAATTCATTGTTTCATAAATAAAAACCAAACAAGTGTTCAGCAGAGAGATCTCTTTAAGGGAAGAAATAATAATTTATTATTTCTTTTGTAAAAAAGGTCTCTCTGCTGAACACACGTTTGTTTTTTATTTATGAAACAATGTATGAATTATTAAAATAAATCTGGAATTGTGTTCTGCTTAATGACATGAAAAATTATTTGAGGTCGCATATAGATGAGCTTAGCAGTGCTTCACTACCTGCAAGCTTCGCTGCTATATTTTTCTAAACAAATCAAGAGTTTTAGAGCATTTAATAACCATTTAATTCTGAGATAAGTTTATTGTGATTTAAGCACAGTAATATATTCAATATGTCACCAGCTTGAAAGAAGCCCTCATGCCGGAGGTAACAATACATAATAGAGATATAAGAAAAAAACAGTTTAAATTGATTTATGGAGTTGGCAGGCTGCAAGCCATTTTGCACTGTCTGCTTTAGCTTTCTTCTTTTGCATGAGCTGAGGTATAAGCACCTCCAAACATTGGTATCTGCGCCAAGTGCTGAGGCCATGTTACTAGCCGTGCTACGTGCCATTTCCAGAGATACAGCCTGGCTAGTCATACAGCAGCGCCTTCCTTGTGGTGCTATATTTGGAAATGAGGTTTCTGCTCCAGGGCCTCGTCCTTTGTAAAGCACTTAAGTGCATGCTTAAATGCTCATCTGCTCCGAGCCAGGAATGCTGATTCGCGTCGATTCTTGGTGGTATGGAGGGAAGCAGCGTTCAACCAGGGTCATCCCATGTTTCAGTCACAAGAATCCCAGGACACAAAAGGGGCTGATGGAGGAGACGGGGTTGTTCACAACTTGTGTCACCCTCTCTGCCATGAGCTGGGTACTCAGTAGTGCAGAGCTGCTCCCATGGGCAATACTGGCTCCAAGTCTCCAGTGCAAGACAGCACAAAACTGTGAGGAGTGAAGGTGTTACGTAGTGGAAGGAGAGAAATACTACATTTTGAGAAAGGAGTTGACACAGAGAGCTTCATTGCCCAAATCTACTTTACACATTGGCACAAATGTTAACCTCTTGCTTGGACATATCTATGGCCTACCTTCAGGCCACAGGTTTCCTTATCCCAGAGGGAGAACACCTTCCCCCTGTGCAAAACATATCAGAAAAAGAATTCTCTGTGATTGCAACAGTCCATTTTTCACCAAATATCTTGTTTCCCAGTCTTTTTTCCAAGGAGAGTACTTCAGACTGGTCCATCTCCACATTTCCCTCTATCTGTGGGATAGACTAGGAAGCCTTTGAGAACAAGATGTCTCCTAGGCTTTATCTGTCAGTGACTTTAGGAGTTTTCAGTTCAGCTCCATAAGCATTGTCTGGCCTTGCTTAGGGATGGCCAGCTTTGAAGGCAAAAGGTAAATTCTCTCTCTCTGTTGTTTCTCTTTCTTCTTTGTGCTAAGACAGGTTATTTATATGCTAGACATTCCTTCATATGACTGAGCTTATGAACAGCCATTCTTTTCATACAGACTGTAAGCAATCGTGACATGGTACCCATGCAAAGTATTAAAACCTCAAAAGATAAGTTTGACTTTCATCACGCCATAGCTGGTGTTGCATGGAGTTCCTGTGCTGAAGGAGGTATTATTAACGTCAAACATTTGTGGTCATTAATTTATCCAGTAATTGACATGTGAGACTTGTGTCTGTTCATATCATGCTCTGTCTTTAATAAGGAAAGGCTGTCTAGTGGCTAGAGCACCCCACTGAGTTGGGAAACATTGGAGTACCACTAAGCTTGTGAGCTGGTGCCAGTCACCTGACATTTCTGTCTCCATTACCCTCAGGTGAACATATCTTTACAACGAAAAATATGGGACACTTTTGTGGCAGTAGTACAAAAAGCTAATGTTACTTCTTGGAAAAAAGCATGCTGGTTTTTGCTAGTGGCAGCTTCGGACTCATCAGAGGCCTATGGATGTTTCTGAGTGGAGGATTTTTTTCTACCAGTGACTTACAATATTGAGTACTTATCAGGAAACCAGAATGTCACTGCCATTCACCATGAGTAAAAGGAAAGTATTTCTAGTATCTAAATTCATTTTTTTCCATGATCCTGAAAATGGCTTTGTAGTTAATATGTGGAAAACAGAGCTGTTCTGGATCAGCTTGAAGTCATATTCTCACAGAAAAACTCGGAGTTGCCTCACATGAAAACTCGGGAGTATTATCCATCTACATTTCCTAGATCATGATTGTTACTGTCTGCAGATTTCTTTGAGGGCCTGAGGTGGAAGGCACCATGCGGCTGCGACGCACTGTTGTAAAGCTCTGATTCTGGCAGTAGAATGTTAATCTCAAATGTGACTCTGGAATTACTGCTGCTGCTGCTCCTTCCTTCCCCTCCGCAGTGAAATACACAGAAATCAGATGCTCCTTTTTCTTTTTTCCCCATCTCCCATGCTCTGAGTTCCACTGAGGTAGAAAATAACCTAAAATGCTTCTGAAATAATATTTTCCAAGGGATTTCCTTGCGCATCAGGCTGGCATGCATCAAATGGGTAGAAACAGAAATCTGTCCCTTGTCTGGAACAGTGCAGTAAGCACTTATTTTCTGTCAACAAATCCTGACTGCGGATGGATGTCCCTATCTTTTCTCCAACCTCACACCCCCAAATGGCTGTAATAATATGTACTCTTTTTTTTTTTTTTCATTAACTTTCTGATTCAACTTGGAACACTTAGTGCCATGCAGTTGCTGACCTTGGCCCAAAAAGAGCCTTTTACACGTGAAGCTACGCATTTATGTCTGTGCTTTGCCACAAAGCTAATCCCTAGTAAGCCCACTCGAGAGGCTACAGTATGCAAAACCTCTCTCCTAATGATGACATTTGGAAAACCTGTTTTTTTCTCTTTATTTTCAGGTAGCTGCATTCACCGTGGACTGCTGAATGTTAGCCAGCCTTATATTGTAAAACTGAACTGGAGAGGATTTTCCTACAAATATGGTTCCTGGGGTAGAGATTACTCTCCCTCTAACCCAGAGAAGGAAGTCTATTGGGTTGCACCACTGAACACAGATGGGAGATACTTGGAATACTACAGAATTTATAGTTCCTTTGATAATTTGCTGCTGTTTAAACCCATGTATGAAAGTAGAATATCATATGGGGAAGGAAGTGGTGCTGCCCTGTATAATAATTATTTGTACTATCATGCTTATAGTTCAAGCCAAATGGTGAAGCATGATTTAAAAAGAAACACCATGGTTTTGAGGAAGGAGCTTCCAGGTGCTGTTACAGGTAACCGTTTCTCTTATGCAGGTGTGTCATGGCAAGACATTGATTTTGCCGTGGATGAAAGTGGGTTATGGGTAATATATTCAACAGAAAATAACATGGGCAAAATTGTGATCAGCAAACTCAATGAGACCACACTTGATGTGCTAAATACTTGGCAGACAAGACAGTTCAAGCCATCTGTTTCCAATGCTTTCATGGTATGTGGTGTTCTGTATGCCACAAGGACACTGAACACTAGGAAAGAGGAAATCTTCTACATGTATGACACGAGTACTGGCCAAGAAGGTAGTATTAGTGTCATTATGGATAAAAAGTTAGATAAAATCCAGAGTATTGATTATAACCCCACAGATCAGAAACTATATGTTTACAATGATGGTTACCTTGTAAGATATGATGTGACCTTTCAGCCTTAGTATCTCAGTGACATAAGCATACGATAAAACTGGCAGCAACGAAAATGAGAGATCCAAAACACCTTTAGACAATGCTATTGCCAGTTTAGAGTTCATTTGGTCTGATCTACTGTATGTGTGCTTGCGTACGTACTACTTATGCTCTTTAAAGGAATTGCCCACTCTGGTCAGTAGTATTGCTGGCAGCAACGTTTGGCAGTACCGGGTTCTTTAAGTTTTGATTGGGGTTTATTGGTGCTCAGTGTTTTACAATTGTCCTGCCTCTGAGGGTAGATTTACTGCATAGATTTAGTGCATTTTGTTCATGGAAATTGATGGGCACAGCCTATCTGCTGACCGAGAAGCTAATTACCCGCTGATGTGTATTTGTCAGTGTAACACAGGCAAGGCACCCAGAAACTGTGAATGAATTTCCACTGATTTTCATCAGAGTGAATTGAGGCCTCAGAGAAATTAATTAAAGCATTAAAATAGTATAGGAAGAAAACTTGGTTGGAAGACAGCAACCCGTTTGTTAGGTGGAAGCAGTAGTATCTGGCTCAAGGCTTCAGGAGAGAGGATAGAAATGCACTTTGCTGTTTGAAGTCCTACCACAAGGAGGGAAGAGAATGCATCGGGGCAGGGACAGAGCTCGCTGCCCTCACCATCACTGATGCAGTGGGACAGCCGCCTCTGGGGCCCCACCTGTAGCTGCCTCCTAGCAGCTCAGCCCTCTCCCAAGCTGCCACAGCACCAGGCTGGCTTCTCGGAGTGACTGTGGAGGCAAAACTGGCAGTAGGGCTTTTACCAACTTTCCCTCTGTCCCATTCTGCTGCCCTTAGCAAGTCCATGTGCCTAAAACTGGCCTTATGAATGGTCTTACTGCAATCTACATGTTTCTGTGGTCAGCATGGCTCCATTTTCCTGGCACTACAGTGCAAGAAACGCTGTTATCCTTTCCTTTATGCTCTTGTAAGCTGATGCAGATCCTCCTGTTGACTTTACTGGCCACAAGTGGCTCTTAGGTGTATATCATACATTGCCATAGAATGACAGCCATGTTATTTGATGTGCCTCTATTCAAAATTTTTGCCATTCTGTAATTAGATTCCTGAGAGCCTTGTTAGTGTAGGGTCCAATTTGTTCCCTGGGTAATTCTGTCTTACAGCAAGGTAAGAGGTCTTGTGGAAAACAAGTCTGGTCAAACTAGTTGGATATGTGGGGTTTTTTTAATGGGTATTGTGTAATAGTTTTTAAATGTGTGCACTGTATCAATATCTTACCTTCATATGTCAGAAATCAGGCTGAAATACTGAAATACAGAGCTCTATGATGATGAAGCAAGCAGTTCATGTAGCTCATTTTCTTCTGTTACCTATGCAATCATGTCTGTGTCCTCTGATAATCAAAATCAATACATATGCAAATGATTTCTTTTTTTTAAAATAAAAACATTATTTCAAAGAGTCTCAGCTGTGCCATAGAGCCATGTAAAGCTGCCTGTGACAAGTAGGTAACTTCTGGGATGCAACAGGAAGCCAGGGCACCAAATGTTTGAAACAGGATCATTGCACTCACTTGAGCTCCATGTGCTTAAATAGGGAACAACGCAAAGGTGTGAATCAGTATGTCAACAAGTACATAAAAGGAGCTTCATTTTCCTCACACAGAAATATGTTAGCTGGTTAGGGCAACATTTCTCCACCAAGCTGAGATGTTACTCGAAACATCAGAGGCTGATGAACTGATGACACGTTTTGAAGCCAGGTGCTGCCACTTATCAGGTATCAGCATCTGTTTCTTGGAAACCTGTGAAATGAATTTGAAAGCCATGGAGGCATTGGTGCAGTAATCTGATCAGTCAGCATGAGCAGGGCTGCTATGTGAATAATCTGTAACAGCCCAAGTAAGGATTTGGCTGAGAAAGGGAGAAGCAAATACTCCAGAAATATTTTTCCCCTCTACATCTGTGTGTGTGTCACGGAAGGTGAGCAACTCTCCACTTATTATCAAGAAATGCCATCAGCATGGGCCTTGAGGCTCCTCAGCTCACCAGGGTTTAGGGAGGTAGTTGATATTAGCGTGTATGTGACCAGTTCTGGTGAATTCACTGTGATTCTCAAGTTCTTCCTGGGGACAGGTCCTTGTGGTCTAGTTGCCTCCCCTTTAGAAACAAAAGTCAGCCTGGACCAGAGGCTTCCGCAGTGGTGGTGGAAGTGGGGGTGCCGAGGCTGGCCACCATGCTTGGTTGCAGTGTGGCCCAGACCCAGTGTGACCTGATACCAGGCTCCAGCTGGACCTCACTGAGGTGGCCCAGAGGTGGGAAGATAGTGGCAGCAGCCATCTCTTCAGGGTACCACACAATGTCACTGTAGAGGATAAAACAATTGGGTTAGACCTTGATAGCTCAGTACCAGAAGGAAAGGAGAAACATCTCTGCACTTATAAAACCTTGGAAGTATCCTGTGTGGAGGGGCTGGGTCAGGATGTCTTGGTCCTGGCAAGACTGAGCTTGTCCTTTGATTTTTGTCCTATAATTTTTATCCTGCTAATACTTCTTAGGTAGCTGGTGCCAGGGTGCAGCGGGGGCTCCCCCCGGGGTCTATTAGGGCAGGGCCTGGCAGCCAGGGCCCGTCCCACCACCCCAACCAGGAGCTGGGCAGCTGGGGGGCACCAGGGCAGCCCTGGCCCCAGACATCGGGCACCTCCCTGGGGACAGGGACAGGCTGAGGCCAGGCTGGGACATGGACCCATGGGTGGGCCTGGCTTGGTGGGACCCATGGCTGGGCAGGGCAGGGCTGTGCGGAGCTGTAGACCAGCCTTGCTGCGGCGTCGCTGGAGTGCTCAGTGCTTCTGTTAACCTTATAAGAGGCTTTGCAGAGTTGTAGAAAGACTGTTGTCCTTTTAAAAACAGAAAAACAAAGGCACAAAATGACTGTATTTCAGCTCCTTGGCCTATTGATTTGGCATCTCCCCATGGAGGTTTTGGGGTATATAAACAATATTGAACATAAACACTACCTGCCACAGAGCCTGGAGGAGAGGACATCTATCTGTGCAGTGACACAGGGAACTGCAGTACAGGGACTTTCGCTGCAATTTCGTTGATGAGTGGTTTTCACACCACCTAACTCGAGGCACCTGAGGCAGGAGACTCGGCTCTGATCCGTGCAATGATTGCACGCAGGGAGAGAGACACCTTCTGCAAAGGAGCACTTCAAGACGAGGGAGTAATACATCTTTTCACTTCTTCCCTTACACTTGTCCTTTCAGGCCTTGGATGAAGGTGGTTCAGCAGTGCTGGCTGTTAAAATGGAAGCGTGTCCTTGAGCTGGCCACGACACAAAACCTTGGGCAGGGTTCACTCACCGCTCCTGTTGCCCCCTCTCCTGTAGCTGGTGCTACCTTTGCTTTGTTTGAGGAGTGCTTCGTCCTCTCCTTCCTCCTTGGACATGGAGAAGACCTCACCCCCATGCTTCCCAGCATGGGATGTTACTGGTTTGGTGGTTCCACACCATTTCTTGCTGTGGCTTTTTCCTGCAGTGACATAAGTTTCACTCTGACCCTTTTCACCCAGACTTTCCTGACGCATGCTGACCTTGTTCCCCCTGTCTGGTCAAAGTGCAGTGACAAATTCATCCTCTTTTGCCTTTTGCAGTCCTTCTTGGTCCCACCTTCTCCTTAACAAGCTAGATGCAAGCTCTTTATTCTTTGGTCTAGGACTGACATCCTTCTCTCCCAGCAACCATGTTACCTGAGCCTCCCTGCTTTGCTGCCTAAGTGATGCCAGCCTCCTTCATCCTCCTGTTCCCTTGACACACACCCTTCCCTTTACCCAACACTGACACTTTTCTCTGGGATGCCTTCTCCAAACGGATCTATCAGCTTCCATGGGCTCCTCCAAATATCTCATGAATTTCTCTGTGAAGCTTCTGATAAATTGCCAACTGACTACAGCTAATTTTTTGCCTTCAGTAGGCGACTGGTATTTATTTGCATCATGTATTCAATTAGCTGGCACAGGAGAGCATAAAGCTGGCACATATAAACTCTCTTATTCATTCCCATATGTCACTCCCTCACTCTCTGTTTACATTCTACTTGTTGTATCTTGTCTTAAATGGAGATTGTATGTTCCCCAAGTGAAACACCTGTCTTTTAGTTTGGGGTAGTACAGCACCTAGCACAATGGGCCACTACCTTCCTCCTCTCTCCTAGGTACTTCTGAGTAACAAACAATAAAGAGCAGCAAGAGCTGGCCAGGGATTGTTGCATGCATCTGTGTTTTTGTCTGAATTTTCATGCATGCTGCTACGTGTGCTGCATATAAATTGGCTTTGAAAAGTAGGCAAACAATATGCTTCCAGACAACTGTGTAAACATTCTGTTGGAAACTGTTTCAGTAGCTATGTGCACATAATGTAGCTACAATACATCCCTAAATTTGTACCATGTGGGATAGGAACACTTTTCCTCCTGTAAATATTTGATTTCTTTCCTTTCTTTCTTTGTGTTTTTGTGACTGCACAACAGTTGCTCCCTGAAAGCCAGAGACCAGTGGCACAAGTGTGCACCACACACAGAGCCTGAAGCCATGATCTTTTTCATACTGCCAAACAACCTGTGATTTTGCAGGACTAGTTGTTCTCCTTCTAATAGGACAAAATGCTCGCTTTGTAGCTGAGCAGGGTTTGGAGAGATGAGAATTAAGGAATCGCAACATTATGGTTTGTAAAAGAGAGTGCATGTGAGGGCAAATGTGTGTATCTAGGAGGAATCCTGTCTTCCCCTCTGCTTGCTGGGTTGCTGCCAGTTTGCAAGCTGTTACCCACGTATGGGGAAGCAAATGAAGTGAGGGAAGCTGCATGGGCAACTGTTCTTTTGAGACTTCAGGGAATGGCTCCTGCCAGCGGCCTACATTGCCCAGGCCAGTTGGGCTGTACTTGGCCTGGGGCCATGGGTGAGGGCAAATCTAGCTTTAAACCATTGCTTTTCCTCAGCAATGAGGCTGGAAAGTGGTGGCCCAATCCCCCATGCAGCAGCTCCGAAACTTCTTTATCTTCTGCCTGCTACAGGAATTTCTAGGCAGCCATGGGACACAGCCATATCCCACATGCATGGACAATACTGCTCTACAGCTAGTGGATCCATTGATGGCAGAAGGTGTCACTAGAAGACATCTACGTGCACTGCTTTTGGCTGGGGTTCTGCAGAAGAGTGGCAGAATCCTAGACAGAGATCCCAGGAGATCTCCTTGTCCGCTCATCTGTTTGAAGGCAGGATCACATATATCTAAGTTGCCCTTGACAGCTGTTTGTGTAATCTGTTCTTTAAAACCTCTAATGATGAAGATCTTGCAGTCTCCCCAGGTGGACTCTTTGGACACTTAACTACCCTCAAATCCAGGAAATTTTTCATAAACCTTGTCTGCTGCAAATTAAGTGGATTTAAGAAGATAAGCATGACTTTGTTGTTGAGACTAAAGTCTCAGCTGTCCCAGCATCCTGTACATAACAGTGGCAATAACAGAGGCTTCAGACAAGCATATAAGAGTGGGGAAAGGATGCAGTGATAATCCTGCCACTGGACTTCCTTAGCCTGAAGTTTGGGAATGTTTTCTTGATCTGTCTGAGACAGATTCAAAGCACATTTAGCTCTCATCTGTGTAAGAAACATTTATGTAGTGGAAAATGCTTTTCATATATCTACGTCGTGTCCTTTTTTCTGGATAAAGACAGCCCAATTTCCCACCCCTTCTTCCTAGATCATGTTTTCTAAACCTTGTAAAGTTCATGTTGATCTCTTCTTTCAGTTGGCCTACAACTTTTTTCATCATATTTGAGGATAAGGGACCAGTTACCTCTAAATGTCATGTATAATACTTTGAACTGGCACCATCTTTTCTATTGCTGATGGGGTTAGGCCCCATCTAGTTTGAAAGGAACCAGGAAGAAAAGAAACAAGAAGGAGGCTAACACCCTAGCCCACACAACTTCCCTGAACATGGAGAGTCCCAAGGTCTGCCTCCCATGCCTATGTTCGTGAATGGTGTGCATGAGATATACATGACCTGTCTAAGGTATAAGGAGCCAGCCCTGGGGCTCCTTCATCAGAGAGGCACGAAAGAACTGGGCTATCATTATCCGTCAGGCTCCAGGGATATTGCATTCCTGCCTGTGAGGTAAAACAGTTTTCAAAGGAGGGATGGAGAATTTACACCCAAACCTGACACCCCAGCCCCTGTATTATTCCCTGCTGGTGCTGTAATGTGAGTTGAGGGCTATATGGATTTGTACACAGTTTGGCTCCGACTCCTAGTGTTGCAATGGCAACTAACTAGGAGGTTTCAGTCTTTGGCATTTCCTTCTGGCTGGCTCAGTGTGTTGGTTGTTCTGCATCCTCCTCTTAGAAGCTCAGGTCTCTTACCAGATTGCACAGGGAACCAAGGATACGTCTGTGCCCTGTGGTGCAGCTCCTTACAGTGACGCTTGAGTATTGGCCCTAAGCCTAGATGATGTAAAGCTGCCAGTGCGTCTTGGACCAAGGGCAGCAATCTCTTTGCCGTCTTTCATTTGGCAGTATAGACAACTTCTTTAAGCCGAAAAACAGGATAGCTGTTCTAGCACGATGCTAACATGAGCACTTGGCTAGCAGGCTATGCTAATGTGACTAACTTGTTTCCAGAGCACAAGCACTGTGCCACAGAAATGACCCAGCTTGTTTAGAAATACCTGACAAACCCCTCTGTGCAGCGTGGTTTCGGTACATCAACAGGCACTTTCCTCAGTGCTGGGCACTCTGCAGCTGCATGTGGGAATGATTTTTGTGGCTTTACCTTGTGAGCCATAGCTTTGTTAACCTATTGGGTTCTTGGCTAATTTTATGTGCATCTGTGCGACTCAACTAATTAGCTCCTGATCTGTAATCAGGGTGGGCCAAGGAAGGCTCTGGAAAGACTGAGGCGATGGAGGATTACTGCCATTTCCTGTGCAGTGGAAGATCAGTGTTTGAAATACTGACATAAAAGAACTCAGATTCTTGATATTTATGTGGGAAGCACATACATAAGCTGCACAAATCGTTACCATCTGTATTACGAAAAGACCCCAGAGCATTAACCTGTTCTATTAGTTGCCTGTGCTGGAAATACTGTTTATGTTAGCAAAGCTGAGGTACAAATCCTTCTTATGCATAATGCAGGACATTTTATACATTTGACAGGAAAGCAATTTGAAACATTTTGAATGGAAACATTCTCTGCTGAATCATTTTATTGTGATGAAAAATACCCCCAAGAAACAGTGACGTTAAAGATGCTGGGTCTTTGGAACTCAGGAAAGTTTGGAATGATCAAATGCACCCTGATTTAACATTTTCTGCATCTTCCTTTTTTGTGTGTTTTAAAGGGGGAAGAGATTCGTTTGGCTTTTTAAATGGGAATAATAATGGTTAGCTCTTCATATAGTGTCTTTTATCTGTGGGCCACAGAGTCTTTCACTAATAGTAATTTGGCATGGAAACCTCAATGTGAAGAAGGGGAAGACATAATAATACTCCTCATATTCATGCTAAATTCCATGCCTTTATGAATGGGGAAAGAGAAAAAGTCAGCTAGAAGTTGTGAAAGATCTCTTTATCTGCAAAGCATTCCTTTTATATCTTCCCTCCCCTTGAGGAATGTGTAGCTTTGCGGAGTGGGGGACAGTCAGGTTTCTGTAGGTCAGGCAAAGTGCATACATGTGGGCTTTCGTCTCTGTGCTGACTACTGGGGTCTTTTCCCTTCGAGCAACCTGACTCCCTCAGAAACCATGAGGTACAATCTGTGCAGTTTCACACTACGCCCTGCCATGCAGGACAGGAACCAGGATGGGGATTGGTTCTGCTTCTGGCATTGCCAGCTCCTGCAGGGATTTCTTAGTGCAAATCTTTGGGAACCGGATTATGTTTTGGAAGCGATTCTTTGATGTCTTCTTATTAAGGGCCCGGGGGCTTTAACTGTGTGTCTGTCCTCTGTGGGAGATGGGAAGTGTTTTCTCTTTTCCCTAGCTCAGACTAATTTCTGCTTTTGCCTTTGTATTGGCAGCAAGAGAAGTGGCCCAGAGAGATTCAGAGGCAGGCACAGAATCAGGCTCAAGGATGGCAATTATTTTTTGTATTCTGATCTCCTGGAGTGATGTCCAGAATCTGGGGTGGTGGTCATAGCATAACAACCTCAAGACACAAGAATGATTTTCTGTTGATTTTTAGTTTTATCTGATATTAACTCTTCATGTTTCCATACGGAGAAATATGATCAAGGACCTTCTTTCTGTTGCAAAGCAGCTTTCCTAAAAGCATTTTAATATAGTTAGATTCATAAATCGATGGCTTTTTAAGTGCAGCTCTTCACCTTTTGGAAATGGGATTGTGGATTCATAAGCAGATCAGAAAAACGCATCTTTGCAACCCTCAGAAAAATAACTGGCACTGCCTATATTGTAAAGGACATAGGTCTGAGTCCAAGTGGCACAGACTGACACTAGCCCTTACTGGTGAGAATTACAGTTCTTTTATAGCTAAGTCTTGAAGAAATCTAGTTAGAGAGGTTCAGAGCAGAGCCAGGAAGTGAGGAAACACCATGTGGATGATCAGCAGTCCAGCATGGCTCCTCATCCACCATTATTTAGTAGTATAGATCTTAGCACATAGATTCAGCTTCCAGCACGGGGATTTCTATGACTCACAGGCAGGTCATGGATACAGTTTTTCTCAGCTCAAGAAACTGAGTTCCATATGAAATACATCTGGAAAACCTGAGCTAGATGTTTTTCCACTGCCAGCCTATGGTGTGGTTTTGGACAGGGTGTCCTAAGTAATGTGTCCAAAGTACTCTGAAAATATTAACAGGATAAAAGTGGAAGCTGTAAATACAGGGATGTTAACAAAACAGAAAGAAGGGTTTCGAATGGCTTGGCTTTGAAAGGATTTGGGGGAGAACAAATAACAAGGACAGACCATAACATTTCTGGACTCATAGACTTCAAGAGAAATAGTACTTGACCAAGATTTCCTGGCACTTAAATACTTTATTAAGTAAGCTTTTAGCACATTTTCCTTTAAATAAATAGTGTGTGTTTACAGCTTGTAAAATATGTTCACAATGAACCTTTGGCCACAAATTATTTTGTACCCATAAATCACACAAGTTTATTTCATACAGTGAAAAACGATGTTAATCTAACAATGCACTGAACAGGGTTTAGTGGTAGCACCTGTGGAGCATTCCCAGGAGCTACTCATGTTTCTTGGTGAGGCATTATTAGCAGTCTGCAACAGGGTGAAAGCCTGCATTAGCCCACATTGTAAAAAAACCTTCTACTTATGGGCACAAAACACAAGATAGGTGTTACCATAGGTACAAGGGGCTGTATTGGCAAGGTTTTACTGCTGGAATAGGGTGCTCCAAAGAGCACCGCTTAGCTTTAGACATTGCAGACGTGATCAGCAGAAAAGTGGTTAATGTGCTGAGAGCTGAAAAAGAGATGATGGTTAAATGGAGCAAAATTTACCATTTTGTACCTGACTCTTCACAACCCTGCCTTCATTTGCAGCTGTATTGTGTCATCAAACCATATGCAATCCATGGGGTTTCAGCTGCGTGACTCCCATTAACTTTAATCAGAGTCAGGAGAATAAACTGCTGAGCAAAGCACTCTGAAAATGAACCTCTCCATTCTTAACAATTATATTACTCTGCTTTGTGTGGTGGGGAATCTTTAGGAGGCAGAGCTGAATGCTCCATCATTTCAATACCTGCTTTTTGTACATAATGAAATCAGCACTGTTTGCAGCCTGCTCCCCACTACGGTGGACGACTGATTTCACTACACAAATGACCAAACGATTGACTTCAGCATTTCTCTACATGAACCAGACAAAAATATTTCAGGAAGATATCAGTCGTGTTCTGTGCATGTGAGTGAGGTTATACAGGATGGAAAGGCTGTTTAGCAAAATTCAGTGTTCTCGTCCTTTAACGAAAATTGTTGCCAGGATACTGTCAAGTCATACAGCATGTACTGCAACTGTGGCAGTTCTAGTGTTGAAGAGGTGAACAAATATCAGCAGGCAGAACGAGTACCACATATTTAAGGCTAGAGCAGAGGTCCAGGTGCAAGGCCATATATCCCCACTGCCATATTTCCATGACCTATGGCAAGCACGCAAACCCCAGGATGGTCCATGCAAACAGCCCTACAGCGGTCATGCCTGTGAGATGCTGAAAATCCTCATCCCCCATTAGTGTCGGTGACTGAGAGATATAGCTGCTCAGAAACCCAGATAAGCTGCAAGCATGTAGTGCTGGCATCTAGCCCTCCCGCTGTATATGTTCTTCCTGGCTTTTATGCCCAGGCTCAATTGTTCTGAGTAAATAATCGCTCTCGTTTACAAATCTGCATTCTGAATAATTTCTTCAGCATTCAAACATGCCCCAACCTTTTACATGACCCTCAAAGCGCAGATAAAACCGCTGAGATTTCCTGTGGGAACTTTAAAAAAACAATAACTGCAAACTCCTCTGAAGGACAGATAAAAATGTGGTGAAAGTTTCATTAGCAACAAACTCTAGCCCTTTTAGTTGCACTAGCAGCCATATTTTTTGTTCAGCGGGACAGTTTTTGCACAGATGTCAAGTTTTGCTACTTGAGGAATGTGAAAATGAGAACAGAGTTTTCAATGCATTCGGATCAGTAGGCATAATCAGGTCTCAAGACTACCCTTCCTTATCCAGATAAACAGTAATTCTTTACAATGATTTCTGAAGTGTACCATGTTCCCATTTACTTAGACACGCAGTGCTTATAGTGGGAACCATTGAAAAGCGTTGTCCTGCATTATCTGAGGGATTTTGAAGGAAATGAAGCAAATCTGCTTTACAATATATTGTTCCTGCAAGGAAGGATCTCACAGAATCTAATCTTTTTTTCATTCAATTTTTAGTGTAGCCTGCACAACAGAGGCAGCTCTTCAGCATCATTTGTATGATAATAGCATTATTTTGTCCCAAATACGGTGCACATCTCAAGGACCTCCACAGTCACATCAGGGGGATTGTTCATTCCAGACAAGGGGGAGACAATTGTGGGGGGAACAAGTCCAAACACAGTGTAGTGAAGTGAATTTCAAATATTACCATTAAATCGTTACATTACCTTTTTCGGCTGCCACCAAAAAGCCTTTTCAGCAAGAGGGACATTTGGCTTCCCATGGAATTTCTGCCCAACCAGAACAAACTGAGCTTTTCCAAGACACTTAGACTCCTGAAAATCACCTGTCCACCTAATCCTAGACTGTGATAGAGCTTTAGGCAGTCAATAAATGCTTAGCCTTAAAACAGAGATCCTTTTCAGTGTGCATGAGTAATTAAAGATAAACTTCTGGGAATTTTGAGGTGAACTAGGAAGTCACTTAGACCTTAATGTAGTTCAGGTCTAGAGGTGCCTGAGGTGCTGTGCCTGGCCCCCACAACCATTCCAGTGGGGTCTATGCTTCCTATTGGATAGCCCTGATATCCCAGGGTATCTCTCATGGTCCTAAATACCCATGTGAGAGCAACCAAAACCTGATTTATTAATGGTATTAAGCATCTATAAAGCTGGGAGGGCTCTAAAGTCTGCAGAATGGAATGCTGTTTGAGATTTAGGTAGCATTGAGATTTAGGTAGCATTTAGGAAGATTTGTTCCTTTTGTTCTTCCTCTGTGGATGCAGGGATCCCAGGGAAACTGGCCTCCTAATTTAGGCACTTCATTGGGAAGCCTAAAGCTGGCAATGAGAATCCCCCAAATGCCAGTTAGAACACTGCTTGGGCTTCCACGAGTGAAACTAAGCGCTGTCTATGACACTATAAACGAGTAGTTTTGTTTTACCAGAGCAAATGATTTGGCATGGATGCTTTAATTATAGAACTGAACCCACTTTTCCTTTTTGCAAAATGTTAGCAAATAGCTCATGAAGCACTTGCTATGACTGGCTGTGTTTCATTCATGGTCCTCTCAGTGTGATGAGTTTGCTGTGAATATTTGAAGTTCACACTTGCTATTATACTGCAAACCCACATGAATCAGATGGAACGGAATTTATTTTATGCATCTTTATCAATATATAAGATGTATTTACTCTAAGCTAGTTGTATAGGCACTATCCATAGAAAGAGTTAGACGCTGTCCCAACTGTGATTCACCTGCTCCTTAAGGAAAAACATGACATAATAAAAATAGGTAGGCTGGACAACACTTTGGAATATTGTTGCATGTTAAGTGGATTAGATTAAACATGTGGGGTTTAATTCTGCGGCCCACCCTGATATTGTTAGGGCCATCTGAAGTGCCTTCGGGTACACTGCCTTGCCTTTATCTGGTGTAGCACATTTCCTGTAGCCCCTGTGTCATATGTGCCTCTTCTAGGGCATCTCAAATGGCCCTAGGTTCTTACAGTGTGTGCAACTGAATCCCTGAACGTGCGTCTCTCAGTTGCCATGGTCAATGAAACTAGCAATTTCTTTATCTGATCAGATGTATGTGTTTACTCTAGGTTGTGCTTGGCACCCTTCTAGACTGTTGGCTGTGTTCACTTTGCTTCTTGGAGGAAGCCAACCTCATGTGTAGAGACCTGCATCCTGGACATCTACGTGAAAGTCTCTCAATTCCACTGTTGCATTTGGGAGGAATTAAGTTGGATGAGATGAATGTGAGCCAAGGTTTCTTCTTCTAGTGACAAAATAACAAGTAATAGAGTTTACAATTTGAGGGCTAAGACAAAAAATTTTGAGAAAAAACCCTAGCTCAACTTGCATCAAACTGGACCATCTCTTTTTTTTGGGGGGGGGAGATGAAGGGACCCAAAAATAAATATGATTTGCTCCATATTGGCATAACTAAAATGTGTAGTCAACTAAGACTACATGTTCCATATACAGTTGAATCCCCTTATTTTTAAACGAGGTCAATTTTGATGTGAAGAAGCCTATTCAAAATAAAAAATGCAAAAGATTCCTTTTGAAAATGTTGAAATGAAATGTTGTGCCATTTTGAAAGTTACATTCCTGTTTTTTTCAGATGAAATGTCAAAAAAATGCAAATCAAATTTACATAGTTTCTATCATCTGAAAACAACTATTTTATCAAATCTATTATTCACCTATATTTTCAGGATAGCTCTATTTCTGATGTGTGAGCAGACAACTTATCAAACTAGCACGGTGTGAATTCACTTAGAAGAAGAAGATGACAATTCATTCTCTGTGACTCTCAAAATTGTAAAAGAACGACTGAAAATTCAGCTTCCACGATATTTGGGTTGAAAAAGTTGGCTATATAATGATATTTATTGAATAGACTATGAATGGAAACTAATTTTGACTTCTAAAGAAATAATTCTGGACTATGTTTTTGCTTGGATTCAAAACAAAATGAAACCAAACCTGACATACAAGATAAAGATAAGGTCTAGTCCTCCTACTTTACGTATGTAAGTTTAGATTAAATTTTAAGCTGCTTGTTAAATAGTCCTTCTAAAGTAACTACCTAAGTTTTTATATGGGTGCCCTTTGTGTAGATATTCCAGTGTTTCTGGAAAAACTGAAAAGTTATGTAGTCCATCTACATTTGGTCACTTGAGTTGGACACATGATCTCCCTGTCAAAGCCTTCACTTTTCCATATTTGCTGTGTAGAGACTGAAACACTTGATTTAGAAGGACTGCCTCATCATAAGCCTAACATTTAAAGCTTAAATTAGGGGCCAAGATCAGCAAATTGGATTCTATTCTAATAGCCTAATGACGTTGTTTCCAGCCAACTGGTGAGCATTAGGGGTAGAAGGACTAAAGACACCTATGTCATGCATATTCCTATGCTGGTAGCTGAGTCTTCCATGATTCATGCAGTCCCTTTTTCTCCTTGTTCTAAAAAAATCCCAAAGCCAGTGGAAGTGCAGCATTCATTTATGGGACTTTTTTTAGGGGAGCGTTAGTAGCTTTGCAGGGTGCAAGTGACT
>VZTL01007811.1:4392-58941 GCA_013400535.1 Scopus umbretta
CCCCCCCCCGCCCCCACTTACTAGAACATGGTTCTGTAGTCCAGGCTCCCCAGCAAACACATACTCCAGGAGCCCTCCGCCCTTATTTATGCTGATCGTTTGTGCCACTGAGACGGAGCTATAGTCAAAACTAAATATGCCACTCTTCTTCCGTAAGAAGAAACCCAGCGATGATGCTCGGAAACGCCTTGAATACCAAATGTGCCTGGTAAGCAATGCCTAGTTGTTTTCTGTTCTCTGTGTCTAGTCCTGGATGCCAGGTGAATCTGTATGTCCCCGTTACCAGTACTCATGTTACTGATCTCACTGAGACAGCAGGTCATCTTCCTAATGTACATCAGAGAATTCCTGCTTTCCCCTTCTCCCTTTGCCCTTCCATCCACAGGTCCCCCTTGTGCCCCTTCCATTCCTCTCTGCCGCCGTGGTTCCACATAAAGTCCTCCACCCCATCTGTCAGCCTGTATAAGGGACCCCATCCCTGCTTTCTCCTCCACACCCCTTCACTCTTACAGATCTCACAGTTTGCTTTTCCTACCAAGGAACATGTGACATCCCCTTTCCCATCACAATTGGCTTTCCTTGTGTCCCTCTTTTGCTTCTCATTATTATTTTGTTTCTTCCTATCATTCAGAGGATTAACTTGTTAGATGCTGCTGTTTGTTTTCCTGGAGAAGGATTTAGCCAGGGTCCTCTGGGGTAGGTCCTCAGCAAGTTGCTGTCTTACCAGCAGAACTACCTGCCTTACAGCAGCTGCAGATTTAAAGTTGGCTTTCTGAAAGCAATCTTCTTTTGAATTATTTCACCTATTCTGCGTAGGAGCATAGGAGCTGTGGACCAGTGCTGGCATAGGGGATCTGCTGTGCTCTACCCTAGAGGCACCTGCATTTTAAAAGTGACAAAATTATGCCTGTTGGATGTCTGTAAGGTATTTTGGAAAGGAAGGCTTTGTTTTTTACCAATAATGAAACCAGTTTTACTGAATTTATTCAGCTGGAAGTTTTCTGTTTAGCCTCTGTGGGGCTGGGAAAGGATAGCTTCATCTGTCTGTCCTAGGACTAATTCCATATTGCATGTGCTTAGCTTAGGGTCAGATATCCAGTTCTGAAGACAACAGAGGCACTAACACAAGCAGGTTTTATTGCCTCGTGCCATACCTTTTATTTAAGAAAATAATTCCAGAGATGCAATGCTGCTCATGGTAAGGTTTGTCCAGTTCCATTGCTGTTAGCAACTGCATTGGATTAGTTGATTTGAATGTGGAAAACCACTTTTGTACAGAAGCAGTGACTCCTTTCTCCTTCTTACACAGCAGAGCTGGCTCTGCAGGTCCCATGGAAGCAAAAAGGCAATAGTAGGTTATTTTGGTTTCTGTGTACAGTTCAGAAGAAGGTTGGTCTGCTGGATGAGACATGCCAATGACACAGCAGGCTCTTTACAGGCTAGAATGGCACTACTGTTAGGAAGTGCGTCTCTTGAGAACCCATAATTTCTTTTCTATATCCTTTCAGTTAAGGTTGCAGAATTAGGGTGTGTTTTGGTTCTTCATGCAGAGATTCATTTATTGCACCAAAAGGGTTTTTCTGCTGTTTGTTTTCCCAGTTGCTTTTATTTGCTGGATTGTTAGCAGCACACCCTTTGCTTCTAGCATCATCACCGAACTACATCGCTGCAGCAGACAACTGTAATTGCATTTTCTAGGGAGGGGCCAGTTGAGTAGTTTAGTCAATAAGCAGCAAGAGGCCATGTATTTCTGCATGGTCTAATTCTCAGGGTGCATATCTTCTCTCTCCAGGCAAAAGAAGCTGGTGCTGATGACATTCTTGACATATCCAAATGTGAACTCTCAGAGGTATGTTCTCTACACCTTCCAGTATTAGCTGAGTTCTCTGTCTGCTTCTTGTTATCAACTGTCAGATTTAGTATCATGTCTATGAGCCTTGAGGCAGAAATGGCCTTGTTACTGGTCTGCTTCTTCCTGTGTCTGCTGAGCTCTGGCTTTCAGGTGAGGGCTGCTGCTGCTTTTTTTTTTTTTTTTAAGAACAAATTTGAAGTATACTAAACAACTAGATGTTTTTAANGGGGGGAGATTGCCTGTCTTACCTGATGCTTCCACAACATTTCTGTCCTGGGAATCCTTTTTCACTTGGCAAGATGGGAAGGGCAGAGTGGACTCATAGCCTCCATCAGTACCTTGTCAGGACCCTAGTTTGGGACCTCATGGCCTAATTTTGCAAGTTATAAGGGAATTTGTTTGCCAAAGGTTGACTGTTTCTAATCTTGGAGCTAGAAAGTCTGCCACCTGCACTTCTTTTTCTGTATAAGTGAAAATCCCTGGTTCCAGGCTGTTGGTTAAGGATGGAAATCTCACTTCCAGCTTGGCTTCTTTTATGGCAACCAACTAAATTAGAAAAAAGCTGTCTGCTGGAGTGTGAGCAGTTAGTGACAGATTGCCAGGCTTTCAGAGGAGACACAGCTTTTCATTCTGGCAGCCAGGAAATCCTGTTAAGCAGAAGCCCATTTCTACTTCACGTTCAGTTTTTATTCATTGTTGTGTGTTTCTGAAACACGTTGGTACCTGTGTAACCTTTTGTCACAGGATGCCTTTGCCACACAAGCTAAAAGACATGGCACTGCTCTTTGGGGAGAGAGTTGGGACCATCCTGGAGAGGATAGCTGTCTGCTCTGCAGTATGAAATGACTTTGCTGAGACTTTGGGGTGTTTTGTTCCAAGATCAGAAGCAAACAACATCTTGTGTGTAGGTTTGCGAGCTGTGTGGGACAGTCTGTGAGTCAGTCTGGGTAAAAGGGTGGCAGACAGAAGATGCACACTGAGCCAGCTCCATTCATAGCTGCAGCTGGTCTTGGGTCCCAGCAGCTCCTTTTGGATTGGTACCATAAAACTCTATCTTGCTTGTCTTCTTTTTAGCTTTAGTAGTTTGAATAAATTAAGTGAGCTTTCAGTTTGGTCTTAAAATTAACTCTGGACAACAGTTTTGCCGATGCCAGTTCCACGCTGCAGAGCAGGCCATGGTGCTCAGAGTCTTGTTTGGCATGGGCTGAATTTGCTGGAATATCCCTTTTCTGACTGCCCCTTTCCTGCAGAGCCTACTACATATGAGGACCTCAGTCCTGCTTGTTGCTCATCTTTCTCACTTAGCCCACTGTAGTGTGTTTGCTGAGGCTGCAAAACCATAGAATACATTTCTGTGATGACTAACTGAAAATACGCCTGAACTCTTGAGTCTTCTGCACACTGAATATTAAATTACACAAGACTTAGACTTCTGCCTAAACCTCAGTCTGTTCTGTGCTATGCATGACACTGTTGGATTGTGAAGAACCACTGCAGGCTGTTTAAATGGAAGCTAACCGGGAAGTACTGGCATCCTAGGCCAAAACCAGGGGCCAGTAATTTTAAGTATCACTTGTGTTTTCAATAAAGTTAATTGTTCACACATTACAGGTGGATACTGCAGAAATGCTTACAAAGATAGTATCTTGAGAAGTCTGACACTATTTTTTAATTGTTTTTAGGTTCCTTATGGGGCCTTTGCAACTTGTAAAGTCTTGCAAAAAAAGGTAATGTTGCAATCAGAAATTATTAGGCAATTCTGTTATTATGCTTGAATATTATTGTTGTGTTTGAAATTACTGTATGTGATTGTTCATGTATTATTTCAGAATAAGTTTGCTTGTAATGAATTTGGCCACTTGTACAATACTACATAGCGAGCAGTTTGGGTAGGACTAATCCTGTCTGTGTGCTTTAGAGCTAACTTCTATCATGAAAGATGAGGTGATTGTTTCTATCTTAGCCTATCTAATGATATTTCTCATGTAAGAAACTCGGCTCTTGTTTAGATCTCATGTTAAATGTTTGACCTTCTGTGAAAATCCATATATTATTTTAATATTTTATATGATACTGAATAAGATATTAACCTTATATACAGCCTCCGCAATTAAATCTCAACAAATGTGCTTGTTCTAGACAGCAGCATCTCTTGTGTTCATGTTTCAATAGGATTTTTCCTCTTCAGGTGCTGATTATTCATACAAATAATCTGACATCTCTAGTTCCAAAGTCCTGCAGCCTCCTGAGTCTCATAACCGTGAAGGTAATTGTGATTCTTAACAGTTAATCTGCAGCCTATTTTCCTTGCATTCTAGCTGCATTAAAACACACTAGACCAAATAAATCCCTTCTGTCTGACTGTCTTAGCCAAGAGTCGGTAACAAGGCATGAAACCTGCCTTTCCTAGATTTACCTCCCAGGTAGACAGATAGTGGTCACTGAGCGGTTTGTATAAAATCATAATCAGTCCCAGGACTCATTTATCCTCTGCATAGTCCCACACTTCCCCCCTCAACAACCTCTCACGGTGGTGGTCAGTCAGGGCTGAGTGTGTTATGGGGTAAATCCATCTCTCTTCTGCACTGGTAGGTCATTTAAATGTGAACGAAGCTGGTAATGGGTGACCGTGTGTTATGGGGCTGCATTGGTGTACCTGTTATATAAATGCTGAGGGCTTTCAGCTCTACCACCCTCATGCTGTGGTTCCATAAGAGGCAGAGTCACTCCAGCAGCTCACCTCTCCCCATGAAGGAAGTTCTACAGGTGTAGTCCTGCCTTCTCCCTGTGCCCGCACTGGTATTGGAGCAGTTCAGCTCACCGATCCTGCGGAAAATGTCTTTTTCTGCCAGGCTAGCTTCATGGAGATGATTTATCCAGTTGGCTCATCCACTGTTGTGGAACAGCTCCCTTGGTGTCACTTCTCTCCCATGTCTTTTTTTTGTTTATCCATGTATAGAGGCTTAAGTTTTCAAAAGACTTACAAGAATTAAGTGCCTATGTCTCCTTGAAAACTTAAGCTGCTTTTCAAAGCCCCACTGGAAGGGAAGTAATTTTCATTGCTAGATAATTCAAGACCTTTCATTCTTGCACCATGACTTCTTTTCCTAACCTTGTTTGGTGAAATCATCTACTCTTCCAGGTTCTAGACCTGCACGACAACCAGCTGGCATCGCTTCCTGCTGATATTGGTCAGCTGACATCTCTTGAGGTAAAAGATTTGCAGCTGCATCCCATACATGTCTGTAAAGGGCATGTTACAAGACAGCATGAATACAGGGTTACTCCTACTTGTTTTGTGGTTAGTCACAACTTAAATGATGGTCTTCAGAATGTCAGATCTATCTTACTGACTTGACTGTCACTGTTGAATTGGCTTGTTGGAGAGGGAAAGCAGGAGAAGAGTGGGAGAAGAACAGGTGTGTTGAATTATATAGTACCAGCATAGTGCAAGGGCTGTTGGTCCAAATGGCTCACACTGCCAAGCAGGTGCTATGAGCAAGCAGAGCTGGAGCTTCCAGTCCCATTGGTTTTGCAAAATTCATGTTTTACCATTCTCCCTGGTGTGGTTATGTTGAAAACTCATGCAGTGTGTTGTAGTGCATGCTGAGGGCCTTCCTCTGCTCAGGTGCAACTTTAAGTTCAGTCACTGGAGTGGGGGAATGCAGCCCTGGAGGGGAGGATGCTTTGCTTCCCAGGTCCTGCATCTGGATTCAGCACCTACTGCTGCTGTTGGTTGGGAATAGGGTTTCTCACTGCATGCGGTAGCTAGATGTACCCTGTATCCAGGACTTCTGGAAAATAATTTTTCTGTTTTAACCTAGAAAGCATTGTCTAAACCCACTTTCAAACTGTCCTTCTGGGCTTGAAAATAATCCCAACAGCATAGGCACATAGAAGACCTGAGGCTTGTATAAAGAATATCTTGAATATCTTTTCTGTTAATACCTTAGGTCCTAAACCTTGAAAGGAATCTTTTAAAATGTCTTCCACAATCTATAGGAGATCTTGCCCAGCTCCAGATGCTCAGTGTGAAAGGTATGGTGCATGTTTCTTGTCAGTGCTCTTGGCAAAGCACCTTCTTTCTTTATCTGAGTTGTGTTGAGCTACATTAGTAATTACTCCTTTCAAAGAAGGGAAGCACCACATGGTTCATGCTATGAATGCTAAGGCAGAACACACGAAAGATTTGAATTCAAATAGTTGGCAAGGCAGGATAAATCATCTAAGCAGAAAATAGGTCAAACTTGGTCCATATGATGTTTTCATTCAGCCCATTGCCTTTTCTCAAAGGAGGGGTTGTTGGGTCATCGTGCCTGATCTCAACAGCTGAAAGCTTACTGGTGTGCCTGCACATGGTCAGCATTTTAGAGCTCCAGGTGTCTCATTCCTGCAGTGAGGAGTGCCAAGAGGGCTGGAGGCACACATCTTCCTCCAGGAGCATGAGACCCACCTCCAGCTGGGAGTGCTATCTGCCCTGCAAGAGCAGTCCCAGCCCATGATTTGTCCCCCTCTGGATAATGATTTAGACCAACCTAAGAAATCTATGCAGATTCAAGTGTAAGAAAAATAGTAGGTATTTGGCAGAAGCAGTTCAGTAAAGCAAGTAGAGCAGTTAGCCCAGATAAACTGAATTACAATTAAGTCCACTGACACCTGGAGCTCGGTCCTGTGGGCCTGTGTAGCCCTGCCAGGTTTGCACAGCCCTCACATAAAGGTCACAACCATACCTCTTTTCAAGACTCCTGGGCATTTTCCAGATATGCAGTACCATAAATTTGGGAGAAAAAGGAGAGTTTGGTACAGGGAGCTGTTGCTGAATCAGGGAAGGAAATGGAGGGCAAGGAACTTGGAAGTGCAGCTCAGTTCATTGTCATATCTGTCTGCAGCACCTGGCCTCTGATCCCTAGATGTGCAGTCCCACACTCGGTCCCCTTTCTCCCATTTCTGGTACTTGCACTGAAGGGAAGAAGGCTCCATGTTATGAATATTCTCCTGATAAAGACCACAGATCCAGCCTGCAGCAGTGACTTCAGCTTAGAAGGTCATTTTGGCATGAAGAACCCCTGCTGGACCTGTGTGTGTGGGCTGTGTGCAAGTAGATCTTGATTCCCATTTGCCTTGGTGGGCAATGGCAGTCTTTGGAGTCCTTGTGTGACCCGTGATAGCCCCGTTCCTGTAGAAGAGTATAGAAAATGAGTCATATGTATGATTATGGTTTGGTATTCCAGTAGGTGAACTTGCTGGGTCCTGCTTTGGAAAAGTAGTAGTAAATTACTTCTCTCTCTCTAGGTAACAAGCTGAAGGAGCTGCCTGCTACCATGAGTGGCTTGCGGAGTTTGCGCACTCTGGATGTCAGTGAGAACATGCTGCAAGAACTGCCACGGGTGCTGGCTCACATCCGCACACTGCAGGTATGCACCCAGCCAGCCCTGTCTGTCTCTCCCCTTTGCAGGCTGTTTAATTCTGCTGCAGGCTGCTTGCCTTCCTACTTGCTCAATACAACAATAAATTTAGCATAGAAAGTTAATTTTTAGGGCTTGGACAGGACCCACTGTAGGGGATTGTAACAAGGCTATATGCGGTTCATGGTGTCCATACCCTTGCAAGGGTTTTGCATACCCTTCCTGTTTTCATCTTTTCTGATCACTTTTTGCCATTGCTTAATCGTGACAAAAGTAATCTACAGGGAGTGAACCCCCAGGTATTTTCTGCCAGGGCTATCTCTCTGAGAACATGAACTGTGCCTGTGGGCTCGGATCGAGTCAGCCGCTTTCCACCAAGGCTGATTCTGAATGAGGACATGGGATATTTCCAATGAGGTTTTTGCCTCCGTTGCCATGATAGATCTCTGACTCATTGTTAGCCTCCTTAGGTTTCTGGCTCCCTGGAGCGCACATTCAAAATAGGACAAGCATCAAGATTTTTATGGATGTGTTACCTTCTGGCTACCAAACTTGTCAGTGCTAAACTGTGCAAATGTCAGGCAACAGGACTGACTCAGACAGCAGCATGGAGATGCAAATAAATGCTCTCCTGTCTCAAACACACAACATTGGGCTTCATTTCTCTTATGGGCAGCCTCTGAGATGAGGGATCTGTGCAGCTTGCCTCCCCTGTGTTTGATAAAGTGGTTCTTTTCTGGGCCTTCCTGCTAAGCCCTTCTCTACAGGAGGCAACATTAAGTCCTTTTGGTGGCCACAGTAGGATGAAACAGCAAGTGGTCCTTCCACTTGTTCTTGCTGGTACCCCTCTTCCCTCTGTGTCCTTTGTATCACCATCCCTTCCATGCATCATGCTTAAGGGCTCCAGCATACAGAAATTTGTAGAAAATTTCTGTAATTGAGAAGTGCCGTGCCCTCTTGTGCTTAAACACAAAGTAGACATGTCTGCATGAGGGAGATGTTCCACTGAAGGACCAATTCGGAAGCTCCCGAATAAAAGACAGTGGAGTCACCTCTGAAAGATGTCAAACACCCGGCGGCAATTCAATACAAACTAATATTTATGTCAGAACTTAGGGTAACATGAAATTGTCACTCCATAAGTGAAATTTTGGGGAACTGCAAGGATAACTGCAGTTGGACTCTGGCTGGGCAACCAGAATAACCTGCAGCTCTGTGTGTTCTCTTTTGGAGACGCTGACCTTGGATGCTTCTTCCATGATCTACCCATCACGTGATATTTGTAGTGCAGGTACAGAGTCCATTCAGCAGTTCCTCTGCAAAGGTAAGCAAGAAGTCTGTGGATGGTAGTGAGAACTTGGGGGACTGCATTGTGCTCTCATTAGGTGCTGTGGCATGTTCAAAGATTGCATTCACGAAGGACAAACATCGGGTTGGCTCTGTTTGGGGTAGTTTCCAATGTTCTGCACATGTGGCAGGCTGGTCAGTGAGTGATGTGTCTTTGCTGGCAGACAGCAAAACAGGAGTACTTCCTTGCTTCTTACTGTCACACGAAATTGATAATGGTTTTGTTAAAACACCAGAATAGCTGACTCAGAGACTGAGTGACCATAAGAAGTCATTGCATCTCCCTGGGATTTTGTTTTCTCATTTGTATTTTCTCAAGCGGGAGGATTAGGCATTGTCCAGGTATAGCTGCCTTGGGACAAGGAGATAGACTCAATAGTCACACGAGGTCCCTTCTACCCTCATTTTCAGTAAGAAAGGACTTGGGGGCTGCAGACTGATGGTTTGTCAGAGAGAAAGATGAAACCAGATGGAAAACTCAGAAGACAAAGATATTGTACTGTGAGTTTGTAAACACTGAGTTTAATACAGATGGAAAGGTTGGAAGTGGTTTTATGCAGGGGAAGTGCCTTGCCAGACGTTGTGCTAATCCCTGAAATAAATAGACAGCCAGAACTTATGTTAATATGGGCTGTAACATTGGGAGCCCTGCAGAAGTCAGCATGCCCGTACCCATGTGAAGGAAGCATTTCTCTTTGAGCAGGTTAGCTTTGATTATATTCCTGGTGGGAATGGGGTGGCACTGTGTCCTCTCAGAGCTTCTCATTATTAAGCCTGCCTGAGCTGAAGAAGCTCTTTTGGGCACTCATCTGTGTTTGGGGAGAGAGAGCACAGTTGGAAGCAGTCTCACACACCAGGCAGCCCTCCATCATGCTGCCAAGGAGGTCTTTAAGCACCAAATGTTCTTGTTTTGTGTCTGATACCTTCCAGAGTGCGGAATTGCATACTACCCTCCCTCACAGTATCTGCTCCCCGTGCTGGAGAGTGATGGAGGAGGAACATCAGTGGATGGGGTGGACAAGGCAGTGCATAAGTACTTGGAGGAGGAGAGTGAGTGGCAGGTGAGGCTCCACTTCTGTGAAGTTGTACGAGAGGGTTTCAGATTTGTCTCTCCACTCCATCAATGGATCTCAAATCATTTAGTGCATCATCCTTCATCACCCTTTCCCCCACGAGATGTCTCTTTTAGGATCAAGAGTGCATCAGTGCCCAGAAGCAGGCATAGCACTGTGGATGTGGGTGGCTCATCTCCTTCCCAACAGCTGGGGATGATGTTACCACTGCTGACTCCTAGAACACACATTTTAAAGAACTGTCTCTGTCCTTGAAAGCAATGATGCAGTCAAGGGACAGTGGTGACAATGTGACACAGTGTGTGCAGCGTGGTAACATGTGTTTTTTTTGGAGGGGACAGCAAACTGCAGAAGAACCTTGTGATTCTCAGCCAAGTGCTAGGCATGTCCAGCTCTACCTGGGAAAGGTGGGGATAGGCATGTAATTATGATAAGCTGTGCTAATTCTTGTGCTGTTTAGCAAGTACAGAGTAAATTTCTTTAATCCTGGAGAAACATGAATGGCTGGACTTTGTGGCTATGTTAATCTTCTTGTGCCTTTGATTGATGTCTTTACTCAGGGAAAGATAGAATGTGTCTAATAATATCTACAAAAAATTGCTTCTGGGAGTAATTGTCTGTTGATATTGCTTATTTTTCAGAACAAATTCTTGGATTATGAGAAGAGGAAGGTAAGGATGAACCCCTGCAACTGCTTTGTCTGCAGAATAGCTCCACTTTTTTGTTTGTTTGTTTGTTTTCCCTCCCTTTATCCGGTTTCTCAGCCAAAACTGAATATTTTGAGAAATGAGTTCTTGCAGAACCCCCCCCAGAGCTGCTCACTCTTCACTGCAGAAGACAAATTGGAGCGTGGGGGAATCTGTGGCTGACTCGTCTGACACACACAGCTGATGAGCTGCAGTCTCTCTTGTGAGCGATCTGTTCCAGTTTAAATCAGTCTGTGATTGCAAAGTTAGATCTGGGGGCTTTCACACCAGGTGGCTTTTTTCTTGCCTCTCTGTGCTGAAAGCTCAGCTTGTTTTTCACATGAGGTGGGCAGAGGTGTGTGAGCAGTCCATGCACAGACTGCTCAGTACATCCCTGCTCTGAACTCCAGCTCCTCTCTGACTCCTGCCTTGGCCCTTTGGCTCACAGTGCCACCATTCCTGCTCTCTCCTTGCATTCTTTGTTTCTGTCCTGCATTTCCCTCACCTGGCTGCATTTTTAGTTTGCTTTTCTTTTTATTTCACTGGTCTTTTTCTCTTCCCCCATGCAAGGCTCACTTTGAAATAATCAGAAGTTCCTGTCATGCAGTTCACCTCTCCCCTTGGCTAGAGCTGCTCATGACTGGCTGCTGCTTTCGCTGTGTTGTCTTCAGACAAGGGAGTCCCCTTGCCGTCTAGAATTGAACACAACCTTAATTTTGGGCTTCCTTCCAGGTGTTTGTATAGGCTGTTTCAGTTGTATGGGTTGATGTCCACAGACTTTGGCTTTGTGACTTTGAAATGAGTTGTGGGGATTTTGGAGACTGTCATAAAAAGAGCAGCAGCTTCTGCTTTGCAATTTTTGGGTTCCTAAGGAGAGAATATTTCCATCCCCTAGTCAAGCCTCCTGTTTGCCATTTGGCTTGCTTTTTTGTAGTCGAGGGGATTACTGTGCTTTGTTTTATGTTTTCGCCAGAGTTCTTGCTTGGGAAGGAACAGAGCCAGCACTCTACTGATTTCTAGCATTCGTCTTTTCTCTTGCTCCTCTCAGGAAAAAAAAATGCAGGAGAAGCTGGAATTTGAGCGGCGCCTGAACATGGGGCAGAGAGAACATGCTCTGCTTGTTCAGCAGATCAACAGTCAGAAGGATGAGATACTGCAGACAGTGAGAGAGGTAGGTGTCCTCTGGGCAGGCCCTGTACAAGACACTGCCTTTCCTAAACTGACTGCTTTTTCCTTTGGTTCTCTTTTCCTTTGGCCTAGGACCAGATGAGGCTGGAGGAGGGTCTGACAAAGCATCAGCGCTATTTGGAAGAGGAGCGCCTGAAGCTGCTGCAGCAGTTGAAGCAAGCGGAGCAAGGCATTGCCAGCCGTATCCAGAAGCTGCTAGAGGACAACCAGAGGTAGGGTCCCAAGGTGTCTTGCAGTGATCTCGGTCTCTTGGGTACTTGTGTTGTTTTGTCCCATTCTGAGTGGTTCATTTTGCCCTTTCTGAGTGTTATGGAACTGGTCAGGATCGATTTCCGTAGGTGGTGCCTTAGTTGTTGAACTGCCAAAGTACCATTTAAAGGAAATGGAATTTGACACCTTAAAAAAATGTGTTTCACACATCTGGGTGCTCCGGGAGTCTTGCAGTGCTGTGGAAAAAAATTTAATTCCTCATAGAAGGTGCATATTTGAAGTATTTGAAGGTACCACTGCCTAGATCTGCTGGATCTCCTGCTGGGCTGCTGCTGATGCAAGGTTACCAGCCTGCTTAAAGCTCCTTTTCTGTGCGTGAGAAGCAAAGTCTTTTTTGACCCCTGCGGGAGTAAGATGTCTTGTTCAGCTTGATGAAATCCTCTTGGTTTATATTTTTTTAGGCAAAACCAAAGTTCAGACATTCTGAAATCCTTGGAGAATGAGAGGTGAGTCTCCTTGAAATAAACTCTTCTAGAAAAGGGGCAAGAAGCTGGGAAGAGGGCTGGGACCTTTCTTTCAGAGCCACCAGTCTGAATTCACCTTAAGTCAGGGGAGCATGGGAGGCTGAAAGAAAAAGTCCTTGACTAGTGTAAGCACTACCAAGCAACAACTAAAACATCAGTGTGTTATCAGCATTATTCTCATACTAAATCCAAAACACAGCACTATGCAAGCTACTAGGAAGAAAATTAGCTCTATCCCAGCCAAAACCAGGACAAAAAGCAAAAAAAGGGACTGGCACTGTGTTTGGTGAGAGTGTATGCACTTTGCATAGATGTTCTGTTTCTCAGACAGATCAGCTTTCTAGTATAAGAAGCTATTGTCCCCATGGCTTTGAGCAAAATTTATGTTGTCTCCTATAGACTCAGAGGTTTCTTACCAAGAAATCACTAAGACTTTTGTTTCTCTGAAAGCACATGGCTTTCCTGAGCAGGTGGCAGGGTGAATCTGCCCAGCCTTTAGGCTCTGAGCTGGGTGGGTGGAGGAGAAGCGAGATAGTGCTTGTTTGAAGGAGTGGCTGAATTGATCTTGTTTGTTTGGCAGAATAAGGATGGAACAGCTGATGGCAATAACACAGGAGGAGACGGAGCATCTTCGCAGAAGGGAAGTGGCCTGTAAGTCCACACAACTGTTGGGGGTGGTAAAGTACAAGAAAGACCTGGTTCCTCTGGAGATGTGTTGAATAGGTGACAACCACATGGGAGATGCTCTGGCATGCACACATTCTTGCTGTGTTGCTTGGTGCAGTGGGGCAGAGGTGCCGGGGGTAGCATTACACGTAGATCATAGCTGATCTACCAATCCCATCTTCAGCCCACTGCCAGTCCTCCTTGAGGTGCAAGCTATGCTCCCTGTGTAGCTACAGCGTGTCACACAAGGAGTTTGTGAGACTGCATATAAGCACACAAAGTGCTTCATATTTCAGAGGTGCCAAACAGATGTTAACTGACCAGGTTGATGAGGCAGGAGGCATGTGGTGAAAAAGTATGGTGCTAGGGAGCCTTTCCTGCTCATGATGGCCATGAACAGATCTGCTGGGGTTGCAAGGGAAATGGTGTGTGTGTTGTCACCCCAAGGATGGGTTACTTGCAGTGGGACAGGCAGAGCTGCAACCTGTCTGAGGGTTGGTAGGCAGTGACTGGGCTCCTCCAAGTGCTGAAGAGATGCAGACACCGGCAGAGTGTAGTTTCTCAGCTAATTTCCCAATAAATAGCTATGATTGTTGCAGCTGAATGAGTCTGCTCTGAAATGAATGAAATGGAAAAAGCAAGGACAGGTTGGAAATTAGAGAGAAGGCACTGTTAATTGCAAGTGATTGTAGCGGCAGCGGTAGATGAGCACCTGTTCTAGTCACCTGCTTCTGACTCAGACTGACAGCACTTCTGTCTCCTAGCTGCCATGCAACAAATGCTGGCTGAGAGCTACAAGAACAGGCTCATCCAAATGACCTACGAGTCTCGTCGGCAAGACCTTGTCAACCAGGCCTGCTCCAGGTACAGTGAGAGATGTCTGGGGCTGGTGGTACTGTTGTAAAGTCCCTTTCTTTCCAGCAGTCCCAGGTGTAATTCCCATATATACACCCAAAAACTCCTTCAGCCACTGGAATACAGCAGAATGGCTGTGTAAGAGCAGGTGACAATGCAATTTAAAGAAACTGTCAAACGATTAAATGAACCACATTCTAACCACAAGAATATGCATATTAATCATACTTTGGACGAACTATCACTTTTTTACTCTGTTTATTTTACTTTATACATTCTGCTAAATATGGAGGATGAAATTAGTTTGGTCTTTTTCCTGTTTTGTTAGCCCATTCAGTGTCAAGCTCTAACACAGAACTCCTCCTCACCTCCCAGGGTTGTCTCAAGGATGCTGTTTGTATATACGTAGGACTTGTTGCATTGCTACAGGTACAGAGAGCATTCTGGCTCGCTCTATTTATAAGAAGGTGAGAAATTTTAATCTGGCAGCATCTGGCACTGAACAGAAACAACCGTGTTTGCCTGTGACCTGCCCAGCTGAGGGCAATGAGCAGACACAGTCCTGCCTGCAAGTAGTGTGGCCACATTGTCTGGGTCTCCTTCCTCAGCACACCCTTTCCAGTGTAGAAAACCAATGTGCAAATTCGTCATCTGAGCAGCTTGCTGGGGAAGCAAGCAAGTCCCTGTTTGAACTTCAAGTTGTGTGCATGCAGGCAGCGGTGCTTCTGCTCTGGCTTGGTCTGTGGTGTAGGTTTCATTTGGTTGAGGAAAGAAGGTTTTATATCTGTCAGCCTTTGGCTGTGCAGTGCCATGGCTCTTCAGCCTTGTTCAGTAACAAATTTCTCTGTTCCTGGATTCCCTGTTGCCTGCTTTTCCTCTGGTTTGCATCAGGAGTCTCAGACCCAGAGTAACTCCATGGCAAATCCATCTTCTTGCAGCCTAGCTGAGACAGATCAGAAGTTCCAGCAAATCCTGGCTTGGCAACAGCTGGATCAGAACAGAGCTGTTAGTGAGATCTTGCAGCAGGTAGGCAAGGGAGCAAACTGCTTGCGGGAGGGATCAAGGGAAAACAACTGCACGTGAAAGCAGGATTGAGAGTGGAGCACAGGAGCAACAGTGGCTGGGCTGCATGCAAAATTTATTTTATTTAACACTATGTGCTAAACTTTGAGAATCTCTGGTATTCTAACAAGCTGACTTGGGTAGTTGAAAGAAAAATGTATGTATTTTTTAACTAGACAGTGAATTTTCAGAAAAGACAGCAGCACAGACCATGGGAAGTAAAACTGGTCTGATGATTAATAAAGAGGATTTTGTGATAGAAGTCCTGTCTTTTTGGCAGGTTTCCTGGGCGACTTGGGGCAAGCTGCCTACAGAAAGCATTTTCAAAGTCTGTGCTCCTTTTGAATACCTCATTTTGATCATGAGAGCTTTGCAGCTCAATTTTCAGAAGTGCTGGGCAGCCATGCCCTATTGCACAGCCTGGGTGCTCAGTGCTGCTGAAAATGAGAGGTGTTCATACAGAGCATTCAAAATGTGTGTTTGAAGAACAAGAACACGAGTATAACTTCTGTGTCTGTCTGTCAAACCCACTTGAGTCTTACCTTTTGGGACTGTGGGATCTAAGTCATGGTGTAATCAGGACACTGTTGTCCAGAGTAAGCACTGTTCAGGTGCTTGTACATGAGTCGCTGCAAGGTAACAGGGTTTCTTAGCCCATCTGCAGCTGCAGCAACCTCACTAAGCAGGATTTTGCCTGTCCCTTAGATTGAGATGCAGAAAGCTGCCTTTGAAGCTCTCCAAGTGAAGAAGGATCTTATGCACAGGCAGATCAGGAACCAGGTGAGTCAGCAACAGCGGAAAGAGCAACCAGCTACTCAGCACATACCGCCATTTGATGAGACACTTCTGAGGAAGATCAAAGTGCTGTGAGCATCTATGCAGGGTCTGGAGGAAATTAAGACTCTTGTATTGCAAAGAGCCCTGTAACAAAGCATTGGGCAGTGTTGGTTAAACTACAGTCTCCCAGCTCCATAGGAGGGAGCAACAATGCAAATTTTAGATTTGTGGAAGTAGTAGAATTGCCATTGCTTCAATTGTCTCAGCACTAATGTGGATGAAGTGCTGGAGAGTAGTCACTAGAGGACAGACCTGCATTGGCTCTATGGGGGTGATCTACAATTGCAACTATGATTTCCTTCAGGTTGTGTACTTAGCAGGGCTGCTGTTTCCACATGAGTCCACTGCATCTCCATCCAGCACATCGGAACTGCACCTTGAGCCATAAGTTCACCTTTTCTTTCCCATTCTCAGCCTGCCTTTCTGAGCTCCATTCTGCAGAAGGTGCAATGCGATAGTTGGGGGGAAGAGCAAAAGCTGGTGGAGAAAATAGCAGTGGTGGACGTATGAAGACGGGAAAGTAGCAGTGGTTGATGCACAAAGATGGGTGGCTGGTTTCTGACACAGTGCTCCACAATCTTCCGTCTCCTCATCTGACACTAGCAGAAAAGTCTTAGGTCAGGAGCTGGTGGATAAGCTTAAGAGTTTGGATATATCGAGTCACTCACTGACCAGTCTCTGCTAGAAGCCTATGGATTGTGCATGGACAATCCAGGAGACAAGTCTAACAAGTCTCCATTGCTTGAGTTCATCAATACGAGCCCTGCAGTTTGCTTGCACTTGCTCTGTAAACAAAGGGATACCTTTGTTCCTTGTTCCTTGATACCATGGCTGGACCTTTTACTATTGAAGTCCAGTCCACCCCACCAGCATCCTGCACAGGCAGTGAACAGGCAGGAGCCATGGGTACCGCCTGCTGCAGAGCCTCAGTGTCAGCAGGAATTTTGTGGTCAGTGTGCACATTAAGCAGCATGGCCTGGGGATGGTAGATGGCCTAGCAGATAGGTGAGCTGGGCTCTCATCTTGGCTTTGCTGTGGAATCTTGGGCAACTCACGTCACCTCTCTGTGTCTCAGTTGCCCCACCTGAAAAAGGACATATTATGGGACTTGCTGGAGCATCTAGAAACCAGGACCCTGCCCCAGTTAATCTGCAGTTTGAGTGGTGGTGCTAGGAGGGCTTTGACAATCAGTTGCTGCCTTCCAGAGTGGCTGCAAAAGGTGTGCCTGAACAAACTGATTGCAATGTGCTTCTAGACTTGAAAAGAAGGTGTTTAGAGTAGAGAGGCAATTAGAGAGCAGGGCACACAGCTCCTCAGGCAAAAGATGAAGAGCAACCCTAAGAGCATAGGAAGGGCATTAGGAGGTTCCCCAGACTTCTGGGCAGCTCTGCCTTGCCATCCCTCCCAGGGCAGCAGTTAGACCTCGTTTTAAAAGAGCATAAATTAAAGTAATTTCAAATGTCAGTAAAAAATGTTTCATCTTCTGTTTAGATTAAATTAATAGAAACAGAGTTATTGCAGTTGACACAGCTGGAATTAAAGAGGCAAGAACTGGACACAGAGACGCTGCAGGTATGTAGGGCTCTGGGGCTGCCCCACCACCTTCTCTCTGCTCTGGGATCGCAAAAGCTCCACTTGCTTCTTTTGCTCTTTGCAGTTTCCAGATGGTTTTATGCTTAGTCAGAAGGGTACTTGCCCACAGGACACCACAAAACCCTCTTTGTCCTGGTAACATGGGAACATTGCTGCTGCTCCTAAACATCTTGATGCATTTTTCAGGGGAGAGACAAACAAGCTGGCCTTGATAGCAATGGGCAGTTCCAGGTTTGCTGGGTGGGGAAGGATTTTGTGCTCCAATTGTTGGCTGTCCCAGAAACACCTGCCTGCTGCGCATCGCATGGCTTCTTACATTGTTGTGTTGTGTTCTGTGTTTAAGTATCTGCTAGTGATGGCTGTCAGCTCTCCCCCTTCATTTGTAAGCCTTGTCTCAGAGGCTGCTCTGCCCCAACATCCCACCATTCGGTGGGCTGACTTCATCAGCAGTCACACGTTAAGGAATATCAAGTTTGGCTTAAGCAGCTTGGCTTTAAATTTTATTATGCCTTTCCATCAGTTGTTCTCTGTTGTGCGCTATTTGCCAGCTTAGGTCACCTGTTTAGTGAGCCCAAAATCCGTAGCAAACACCATACGTTTTCCAAGACTAGTGCACCCATCAGGTTGGTAAATGCTAGACTTAAGACAGGATTGTCCCTGAGCCCTGTGCTGGACACCTGAAGTGTAAGGTTTGGGTTATCCTACCTTAACTCATGCAGCTCCTCCATATAACGCTGCAGTGTTGGAGGCCTGATGGTGGGGGACTGCCCAAAGTTCATGTAGGGAAGACCAAGGAACCCCAGGCAGATGTAGTTCAAATGACACAGGACTTGCATGATTCCTGTTAGGTAACCACAGAAGTTCCAGAGGAGTGCAGAAAATGAGGCTCTGCCCTAGTACCCATCTGCAACCCAGCAGGCAGCACATTATGTTTGCAACTTCAGCACTGGACACTAGGAAACAAGGCATAAACAGCTTCAGCTCTCTGGCTAACCCCCAGCTCTCTGGCAGTATACAGCCCAAAGGTTCCCTGCTGTGATTGAACCCCCAGTGCACAGGCAGTGCCCACAAAGCGCTTTGGCAGAAGCTTTTCTGCAGTCATGCTTAATACCTCCTGTGCAGCAGACAGTTGCTTTCTCCCCCAATATACAGGTGCTTTAGTAATGAACCTGATCAATCACTGGAAAGTGGGAAGAACCAAAAGTCCCTGAGAAAGAGAGGCATTTGCACAGGTCTCTTGCAAAGTCAGTTCAGGAGAGAGCCATCTGCAGTGCAGGTGGGCAGGAGAGCTCATCTCAAGGTTAGCTGAAGCTGCCTGTATTGCTTGTTTGGAGCAGCTCCCACATGTCATTAGTTGTCCCTCTGACCTCTGTGGAGGTCCTGATGCAGAAGAACTTTCCTGCCTCCATCAGGGCAAAGCCTCTCTGATCAGCTAATGGTGGGTTTTGCCTGTCAGAGGCAGGTTCCTGTCTCCTGCTTAAACAGAGGACCTTGTCCCTCTGTAGGGTCCAGATGCGAATCAATGAAGGTTTCCCCACAGTTCTTCTTTAGGAGGTCAGCCCTTTAACAACATCTTGTCCCTTTGTCTATGGATATCTCAAGTCCTTGTGGCTGATGACTACTGGCCTTTGCTCAGTTAATGGTCCTCCCAGCAGGTATGAGCTAGCTGGGACTGAAGCATGCAGAGATGCCACATGGTCTGATGTTCCCAAGACAATTAACCTTTCCTCATTTCCCAGCAGTGTGGCTGCAGTGATGACTTACTTACCTTGCCCTGGTACCCAGCAGTGCTTGGTGTGAGACCCCAATGAAAGCAAGCTTCCCAGAGGCATGGGGACATTGCTACCTTACCTGTCCTGCATACCTGCAGGCTTCTAGATGTAGTTTCAGGTGGTCTTTCTCAGTTAAGGAGGGGAACCATGAACACTTGTAATGCCATTGACTGAACTTCTGATGGAGTGATGAAGAGCTGCTGCAGGCCAGCACAGTCTGGGGCTGCCCGGGGTGTGCTGGGGGTTGGCACCACTAACGGTCAGTGCAGGAGTGAAAGAAATCAGCACACCTTGAGTTTACCATGCCAGCTGCTAGGAGAGGATTCAGGCCGTTTGCTCAGTCAGGCCAAGGGCACGTGGAGCACAGGGCTTCCACATCTGCTGTGACTGTTTTGGGTATGGTAAGTGCTTTGCTGGAAATCAGGTCAGGGTGATCGCTTGCATCTATATGGTATGGAGATGTGGATGCCAGAGTCCTTCTGTTGCAGGGGGTGATCACAGAGCAACGCCAAGCACTTGGCTACCTGCTGCAGCAGCTGCTCAAAGAAAAGAAGCAAAGGGAAGAAGAACTGCGACAAATACTGGTAATGAAGGCCCCTAATTAGGTGCTGTAGGTGAGGAAGTGTGGGGGCTGGCTGCAGGGAGAGAGTCCATGGATCAGTGTGGGAATAAAGGGGAGCAGAGGAGGGCTCTGAGGTTTTGTGTCCAGATCCAGAGACTACTTTAACTTCAGAAAGTGCTAATGGAAGCTCTTGGGGGCACAGTTGGCACCACTCCCTGGTGCAGCATGAGGCACCATCATCTTTGTCAATCTCCCCCATCAGGAAAGTGAGTTGTAGGGGGGAAAGAGCATAATCCCACAGGGGCCCTGTGTGGGTCTTGTAGTCCTGAAGACCTCCAGACTCTCCTGAGCCTCAGGAGACCAGGCTCCAGTGTCTGAGGCAAAGTGAATGGAGGGGATGCGCAACTCTAGACTGGCTGTGGTGTGTCAAAGTGGGACCAGCCCGCAGAAGGCCAGAAATGCCCATCTTACCATAGCTATGCCCATTGCAATGCTCTGAATTGGCCTTGCACAGCCCAAGCTGTTGGTTTCCCCTCCCACATGTCCAACTCAGGCTGCCCTAAATACTGCTTGCAATGTTATCTCTGACTGTTGAATGAATGAGTTTGTTTTTCAGCTGGAAATGGAGGCAAAGAGCGAAACCAAACAGGAGAACTACTGGCTAATCCAGTACCAGCGTCTGCTGAACCAGAAACCCCTCTCCCTGAAACTCCAGGTCGCTGCTGCAGTTAATGTTTTCACTGTAGCTGCAGAGCTTGGTGGGTGGGAGTGAAAGCAGCCTTGCCTGGACCCACAGGTTCAGCTAAGGCATGGAGCAGGGCACAGACCCCTCGCACATACTGACAAGCTGGGGGAGACCCCAGGCTGCCCTGCATTTAGCCATCACGCTCTGAGCAGAGCTTCCCAGAAGCCCTGTCTCATTTCTGTACATTGGAGGTTATGGGGCTGCCCAGGTCTGTAACGAGCCCACACCTCAGCTATCTGCCAGCTGGAGCTGCCATCCCACTGTCAAACTGCTTGCCAGGAACAGAGGACTCTGAGCATCTTCCAGGCAGGGCTTTTTGTTCCAGCTGAACCCCACAACAGCTCTGCTGGGCTCCCCAAATTCCCCTGCAAATCTGTCTGAATGCAGCAACTCCTGTCTGTTCCTGCCCTAACGTATTGAGCCAGGGACTTTGTGCTGTTAAAATACCCGCAGGGGTGGCCACAAAGGGATGGGTCTGAGCTCTGCCCATGCTTTGTATCAGCTCGAGTTTGCAAAGCAGGTGCTGTTGCAGACATTGGCTGCCAAAACAGTTATGTTTCATTCTTCCCAAAACACCGGGTTTTGAATTGTGCTTATAAAAGCCAAAGCTCCTCCAGCTGTTGGGCTTTTGAGCTTTAGTGTCTTCAGGGATGCAAAATGCTTCAAGCAGGGCAGAGGGCAGGAATGAGCACAGTGCCTGGCCATGCTGCCAGCCTTGCTGCTGCCTGTCCCTGTGCTTTTTCTCAGGAGTGAAATCTGGGAGCTTGCCTTGTGTTTTGCAGGAGGAGGGCTTGGAGCGTCAGCTAGTGAACCTTTTAATCGAGCTGTCTGCTGAACAGTACGTGCCAGTCTTTGCACACCATCGAATATCTTTGCAAGCTCTCAGCACCATGACTGCCAGTGACCTGGAAAAGGTATGAGACAGCAGATACACAGTGCAGGACGAGCCCGACTCTGTGCTGGGACTGAACCTGCCCTTGCTCTGAGCCCAGCCATGTACCCATGATCTGGCAGGAGGGAGTGTTGGTGCTCCTGGTGTGTCACCTCCCAGCAGGGAGAGGTGCTAGAGCTGTTCTGTGCCCTGTCCGAGTAGGCAAGAGCTCTCCCAGAGCACTTGCAGGGTGAGCTGTAGCTTGGCTCTGTCTTTTGATATCCCTCAGATGCTCTTTGTAGTAGAAATGGCCCTAGGGGAATTCCCTTATGTGGCTTTGACGCCTGGCAGAGGTGCTTCCCTTGGCATGGCTGGGTAAGGGCCAAGTAAGGGCCAGTAAGGCCCAAGAGTTCACAGTATCCCCTTGGGGACATGTGTCTCCTCCTTTCCCCTCCAAGAGCTAAGAGCCCTCTTCTTGCATCGCAGATTGGCGTGACAGAGGCTGGCCTGCAGCGTGCCATCCTCAAGCGAGCTCAGGAGATCCTGGCTGTGGCCAAGACGATCCCAGGTACAACCAGTTCTTTTCCACCTAGTCTTTGACACTCGCAGCAGGTACCTGAGCCTTGAATGAGGAGATCTGCGGGGCCAGATGCCTCGTCTTGGGGAGTGGAGCCATGCAAGGCTGGTGTGCAAATAAGAGAGGCAAGGACCACTGGCAGAGCTCAGACTGCACTGCCAAGCTAGTCCCATTGACTTTAGTATTTATCAGAGCCCCATCTGCTTGCAGCCATCCCCATGTGTGCTGGGTGGGTGGGAGATGGGCAGCTCTCCTGGTGCCGAGACCTCCTGCTTGTGGTTGCAGAGCTGCTGAGGACAGTGGATGCTGAGATCCCTGCAGCCCCAGAACCCAGCGCTCCCTTTGAGGAGCCTCCAAGCCCTGTGGTCCCGACGGCTCCACTGCTGCAGTGGGATGAGAAGAAGTCGGAGTGCGTTGTCTGCATGGAGCAGGAGGTGAGACCCCAGCACACACGTGATACTGGAGCAGGGTGGTTGAGTGAGGGCAGCACCCAGCACGTGCCCCTATATCTGTATGCCCTGCCTGGTCTTGGCCAATGTCTGGATGCTCATCCCTCCAGTTCCTGAGGCTTGAGCATCGCAGCGGTGAGGGAGGCAGGGCAGGGCTCCTTGCGGGCTTCGGAAGGAGCTTGCTGAGCTCCTGTGCCACTCTGTCTGCACAGCAGCCGTGGGAAGCATTCCCAGGGCTGCTTGGTCCAGCCCTGACCTGTGTCCTTCCCTCAGCCCATTGCACTCATGCTCTCTGCACAGCCCAGACCTTCATGCACACACAGCACTGGGCTGTGCCCAGGGATGGAGACTGGGGTGTGAGGCTCTGCCTCCCATGTTGTGACACCCCTGGGTGATCTCCATCTTCTCCAGCCCCATTTCCTCCTGTACTGGAGTACAGCAGTGCTGGGATGAGTGTTATGTGACAGCAACACTGACTACGTCCTATCCTCTGTCTCATTCCCCAGACCCAGATGGTTTTCCTGCCCTGTGGCCATGTCTGCTGCTGCCAGACCTGCTGCGAGCGGCTGCATATTTGCCCCCTGTGCCGCAAGGATATCACACAGCGCATCCGCATCTTCCACAGCAGCTAGGCAGGATGGAGGAAGGTGAGGCTGCCTGGTACGGCCTCTGTCACCCCTTCCTGGGGCAATGTCCCCCTTCTGCTCCATGTCAGTATTAAACGGACATTTGCACAGCATGATCAGTACTGCCTTCCCCATACACAGCCCTGGGCTGGCTGCTCCCAGGAGTCTCAGCACCCTCCATGTCCCCCATGGCTTCTCAGCCTCTGTCTTGGGTTCCCTCTCACCTGCGTCCCCTGCTCCTGCCTGGCCACCCAGCGTCCTCTTGCCTGAGAGCAAGATGATGGAACTGAGTGCACCTGTGGCCCCTCCTCTCTGGCTAATGTATTTGCCTTCAGAAATGCCCCTTGCTCAGCAGGGAGACAATACCGTCTCTGAAGGCACTGTGACCTTGCAGCTCCGCTGCTGTGCTCCTGCATCCAGTGCTGTTGCCCAGAGGTGGGTGAATCTACCATGGGAGGACTCAGCCAGGCCATATGATGTGCTGAGGTGCTGACAGTGCCCTGCACCTGTGTCACGCCGAAGGTCTGGGGCTTCTGCTCTGGCAACTCACGGGAGCATGTCTGGGGCACTGGTAGGCTGCAGCCACAGGCAGCGGGTCCCACGGCAGAGCAAGGAGCTCCCTGACCCCTAATCCGTCCTCCTGTTGTAGGGGAGTCTGCAACAGACCGAGATCCAGGACTTGAGGGACCCACCCTGGCCAGAGGAGCCCAGAGGGATCCCTCATTCAAAAAACGCACGTTGGGGGCAGCAAGCGTTGCTGCCACCAGGAAGCTAGCACAAGTCCAGCAGCAAGTGGGTGGGCTGGGGCTGTGTGTGGGGCGCAGCTCTACATGGCCTCTGTGCATTGGCATGTGGGTAGTTGTCCATTGTCATTAATGAGTAACGATCCCAGTCAGTGTTTTGCTCTTGACCTTGAAGTATAAAATGCAGAGATAAGCCTGCCCGGTCCCACCGCAGCCCTTCCCCCAGGAGAAGCTATTAAAGAGCAGCTGGTTTCTGCTGGTAGTTGTTTGCTGCCTTTTTCCTTCTGGAAGGGGGAGGATGCTTGAAAGCTGGGGGCTGTGGAGCAATGGCAGAGCTGACACGTGCCTGGCTGTCCCAGCATCACCTCCTCCTCCTCTCCCATGTCAAACCGGGAACAATTTGAGGATCTTGGAATTCTCTGAGGTCATTGGTCACTGCAGAGCAGCCCTGGGGACTTCCAGGCAGGGACAGACCTCGGCCCCTCTGCTGGGGCCACCTCACGTGTGCTGTACCCGTGCGGAGCGTCCCTGTGGGACATGTGTAGAGGCGGCCAGGTGGCTAGTGCGCAGCGCTGCGTGCCACCAGAGACCCTGGGGGATGTGCTGCGGCGGCAGAGCCAGGCTGGGTCTGCGTGGCCCTGGCTGAGCCCTTCGGGGACGGCCCCGGGGACCTTTCCCTGCTGCAGCCTCTGCATTCGTGTTGAGCTGCTGCTACATGTAGGAGCCAGCAGATCCCACCCAGGGACTTGCTGGGTGCTTGGGTGGGGACCTGGCAAGGGGGAGCACACGGGGCCATTGGGGTACAGCGAGGGGAGCCCTGGCAGGGATGCCTGTATGAGGGCAGGGAGGCTCACCCGCCTGCACCCCGCCCTGCTCCTCCTCGGCTGACCAGGGTGCTGGCAGCAGAGGTGCTTGGCATTCCCCCAGGATCAGGGAGGAGGAAGGAGTCAGACCTGTGAGGGGATGAAGCACAGCAAGGCAGCAGGGAGGGTGGCAGGTCCCAGCCATCCTCTCCAGAGCCCCAGCCCCACAGGGAGCCTCCCTGCAGCCCGCTCCCCCAGGGCAGCCAGGGACCACGCTGGGAGCCCCACGTGTCTGGCTGGCGAGGGAGGAGAGACACCCTGGTTCTGCCGGCTGCCTCAAGACCTGCTCAGCAGCAGCAATGCTGTGCACTGCACCCTCCATCCTGTCCCCACGCTGTGCTGGGGCAGGTGGTAACGGGCGGCAGGATCTCAGGGCAAGGTCTGCTGCCTGCCCCTAAGTAAGTGCAAGCTTTTCCCAGAGTATTGGCAGTGCCGGGCTGCCCCTCATCCCCAGGGCCACCGCAGCCCCATAGCTGCAGGGCTAACCCCCCTCAGCCGTGTATGGGGACACCGTAACAGCTGGAGCATCATCTGGGAGCCTGGGGACTGCCGCATTGTCCCCACCAAGTGATGCCCTGTGTCAGGCTGGGCTGCGCTCAGGTGTTTTCAGTGATTGGGGGGGGAAAAAAAATAAATTAAAAACCAAAAAAGCATCCTTGCCCTTTGCCCACATCCAGCCTCAAGCTGTGCAGAGCCTGTAGTGGTCTGCAGCTGCTCTTTGCGCAGCGCAAGCATTGTGCTGTGAGATGGTTGTGCCAGTTGCCGGCCAGGGCCATCCCCTCTGCCGGGTGACAAATACGCCCCAGGTTTGGTGTGAAATGAAGCTGAGCATGAGTGGATGCATAGGGGGTTGGTGTCTCCCACTGATGAGCTCATCCTAAACTAAAATAATAATAATTAAAAAACCCACACATTGTGTTTGGGAAATAATATCATGGATTTGTAAAGGGAAATGGGGAAAAAAACAAACAAACAAAAAACAACCAGGGTTTTTTTTGGGGCAGCACCTTTCCTAGGGCAGCAGAGGAGGAACGTGCCGGTCCAGTGCCTGCCAAGCACCCCAGGGCTGGACTGAAGTTCAGTGGGGGGCGGCCGCCCTCGCCTCCCCCACACCTCCCAGGACACGGCCATCACCCGCCTCCCGTCTTCAAAAGCTGCGGTGGTCAGGCTGTGCTCCCCCGTAGCACCATGGCAGTGGGGCCAGAGACCAGCGGGGAGTGCGGGATCTGCTACGAAGCGTATCGGAGTGCTGGGGGGGGCCGAGCCCCCCAGCAGCTGTCCTGCCGCCATTCCCTCTGCCTGAGCTGCCTGCGCAAGCTGGTGTGCCGTGCCACCGCCGTTGCCTTCGTCAGCTGCCCCTTCTGCAGGATGGTGACGCTGGTGCCCGAGCTGGCTCCGGGTGGTCCCAGGGTGACACCAGCCTTGGGGACCCCGCGTGGGGAGGAGGAAGAAGAGGGAGAGGAAGGCAGCGGTGCCCCCCCAGCCACCCGCCAAGCCTCGTCGCGCTCCGTGGCCATAGAGGTGGCGTGCACAGCTCACGCCCCCATCTTTGCGGTGAGTGGCATGGTGTCTCCCCATGGCCTCCGCCGCGGCTCTGAGGCACCGGGCGCCTTTGTGCTGGGGCTGCCGGGGCGGGGTCTGCTGCTGGACACGCAGCCCCCCCTCGCCTCCATGGAGAACCTGCGACTTGGCTTTGCCGCCGGCATCCTCATCCTCATCGTCTCCACCTTCTTCCTGCTCGTCTTCCTCAAGTAGGTCTGGATGGGGGAGAGGGGCTCCCACCCTGCACTGCAGGCCCCCGCCGCCTCCCCTGGGGCAGCCAGGATGGACCCAGCAGTGGGTCAGGGACTTCTCAGGCTGCGGACAGCTCTGCCCCAGCAAGGTGGGCAGGGAAAGGGCTTGAGGATGGGGCTGGGCGCTCAGCACCTCCCAGGATCCAGCCCAGGTGCATGAGGGCCACAGGACGCTCGGCTGCCCCATGGCATCAGACTCTTTAAAAATTAACTTATTGCAGAGCTTTCCTTCACCCCCCGGGGTCTGGCTGTGCTTGCCTTGTGTTCATAACATTCCCTGTGCCTCCAGAACCACCCCAGCGGCAGCTCAGCAGGAGTCACAGGATGGGGTGGTGCATGCTTCCTGGTGTCACAGTCCCGGAGGCTGGAATATTCACCTGGCTGCACTTCAGTCCATCTTATCAGGCAGCAAGGATGGGTGAAAGGGGATGGGAAGGGTCCCATATTGCTTTTCTGTGTGTGAAACTGTTCAGAAGCAATTAAAAAAAACCCTTTGCCCCTGAGAAGAGACCCCAGTGTGGCGCACGCAGGGACCTGGCAGCTGGGGAAGGGCGCTGCCCGCAGAGACACGGGACATTAAAGACAGACATTGGCCCAGTGCCATCTCCGGTTGTTTTTCTGTGTACCCGAGGGCAGGGGGAGTTTTGCTCCAAGAACAAGGTACCACCTTCGCTCTCGGCGGGCAGCACAGTTTCTACATCAAATTAGTCCCGATTTGAGTCAGACCTAAGCCAGTTTTCAAGTGCATAGAAATAGATCAAGCTGGACTAAAGTAAAACCCATGCAAGCAAAAAATACAGGTTTAATTGCACTTTATTTTTCAAGAAGTGAAATGCAAATCCCTCAGGTTGTCTATCTGTAACAGGAAACAAGTAGAATTCGTTAGTATTAGCAATGACCTCCACTACCGGCACAGATGGGGGCTCCAGAGGCCATGTCAGGGTACCTGCACTCAGACTGGCACAAGGAAGGGGAGCCCCAGAAAATCTGAGCACTGAATAACTTTTTGGTGCTTTGACTTCTGGTGCGGCTCCCCAGGAAACAACAGCTAAGCTCACCCCGTGAGACAAGCGTTTGCATGGCACCAGGTCAGCTATTCACAGGCTTTGGTCTCTTCCACAATTTTAGCTGCATTTGGCAACTTGCCACACTGAGTCTGCAGCGCGGGAGCAGGGACCTGCCATGCTGCTACACTCCAGAACTGGAATTCCCAACACTTTTTTTGTTTTCCTCCCACAAAATCACATTTAGGAGGGCACAGATCAAATTCAGTTCAGAGATGATAATAGGCAGTTGTAGAAACTAATTGTAGAATTATTTTAAGCACTTCCATTTTATTAAGTGACGTGGGGTTTATTTGTTTTAAAGACACAAAGACTTGCTCATAGGTTTAAGTTGCATTAGTGCCAATGAGAGTAGAAGTAAAAGTGCTTTGAGAAATCCAACATATTTGCCCAGCGCCCGTCCTCACTGCTTTCCCCTCTGGGTCCACTTAGACCGAAAAGTTATACCCCAAACCCCTAGCTGCCTGGCAGACCCAGGTGAGGTTGGGTTATAGCTCATGTCCCACTATCACCAAGTTTCAACTTGTCACACTTTAAAGGGCAGCAGAGAAAAAGGCAGAGGAGATGGGCTTGGCTGCCGCCTATAGTAACTCTCTCCCTCCAGACAAGAAGCACATCACTTATCTGTGTTGCTGCTTTCACTGCCTGTGAAACACAATGCAGCAAACCCCCCAAAAATCTCACTTCTGCCCACAGAGAAAAGAGGAGCTGGCTCCACAGTGGATCATTTTTATGAGGCCTCCATGAGCCTTGGGCTCCTCCACAAAACACAGCTGGGGATTTGGCTTCTTAGCAGCAGCAACTACTAGATGCTACATCTGTGCTCGGAGCATTGGTCTAACAGAGCCCGGACTTTCAGTACCGTTAACGGGTGCCCCTGCCTAGCAGGCTGCGGGTCAGCGAGCACCACGTGTGCCGCAGCTCTGAACGAACAACAGCGCCAACCCGAGCCACCTCAGCCCCTGGGGTCTCCACAGGCTGCCTGTGCAGAGCCAGTGGCTCACAGGAAACACCTGCCTGGGGTCTCTCGGCCAAATCTCCCACTGCACATTGCTAATACATGGTGACGAGATGGTGTAGAGTCCCTGGGAGCCACCCTGGGGACTAAGAGAAATATTCCAAGAAGATCTTCACTGGGGAAGAAGAGATTTTAGTCTGTTTTTTTTAAAAAGTAGTTACCTACTGCAGGGTCCTGCCAGACTTGTTCTTCTGAAGCACTTTACAAAGTTCGTATCTGCATAAAGTTTCAGGTTAATGAATCAACAGTTCACAGGAGTAGGACAGCAATACAAACGTGCAGTATGACTGGTTGGTTCCTTCAGCTTGTTCCCAACCTCTGCACACGTCTGTCGGGTCAGAGCAATGGGTCTGGGTGCCCATGAATGCAAAAAGAGCCACTTGCTCTCAGGCCCCATCAGTCTGCACTAGAAGAGCCTGGGAAGTCCCTGGTTGTTCACAACTGTCCCATGTATGCAGCTCGTTAAGCCCCAAGTGCACCAGAAGAGGCCGTGCCCAGAGGAGAGGGCTCACAGGCTCACCAGCTGGCTCTTCATCCCAGCCAGTCCAGATCATCATCATCATCATCCCCAAAGAGCGGAGCTGGAGGAGGACGCCCCTTCATGCTCTAGAAGTAAAATCAGAGGGAAACTTGTCAGTCTTAACAGCTTCCCGGTATGTAGCAATTGCTACACAGTTCTGGCTCTGAAATTTCCATCAGCTTTAGGGAGATGATAGCAAGAAGCCTCATTACTGATGGTTTTGCACTTTTCATATAATGACTTAATATTCCAGGAGAGATGCTTACAGGCTAAAAGGGATAGGAGAGGGGTAAGACACTAAAACCCTTCAACTAACCTGGCAAGTCTCTAACTTCACCCCAGCTGGAGTTTGTCAATCCTGTCTCAGCCCAGACAACCCCTCCAAGCTCAAAAAGAAACAAACTCAGATACTCTTGATTTATACAGAGAACTTATGGGAAGCTCTGAGCTCAGCTAGCAGGAGCCAGGTAGTCCCCCACTGCCACGGGAAGGATTTCACAGACAAGCTACAGGTTAATGCTTGAACCAGCTTAGTAGGAGTGGAAAGATACAAATACGTACCACTTCCTCCTCATCCTCCTCTTCAGAGGGAGCTCGAGGCTTCAGGGGTTTACAAGATGCTGTTTCAAAGAAGTTGTCTTCCTCAAAGAGGCTAAAAGAAGATAAAGAATTATCAGTTTGCTTGCAGATGACGGGATCTTGGTTTTACAAGTTCTATTAAAGAACAATAGAAAGGTTTTGTTGCTGAGGCAAACTTTTAAGGCACATACTAGTCATCAGTGCAGAACGTTTCAGTAATGAGACCTGGCAGCCACCAATATCAGATCCTAGAGAAGCTGCATGCTCCCCTGTGCTCAGCTGGGAACTATTCACCAGGGATAACAGCACCACTGCCTCCTCCCAGACACGAGCCTGTTCTGCAGCTGCTCTCCCAGCAGAGTGTGCTCTGGACCGCCAGGTCTCCGCCAGCGCCTGGCTCATGCTGTCCCAGGGCTAGCACCGTGAGGGTGCTTCAGCCTACCACCTGTGCTGCCCTACAGTAGTAGCACAACTGAACCCAGCCTTTGGGTGTGCTACCATACCAGGCTGAGCTGATCAGCAGGGAAGCGGGACTGTGGCTCCCCCAGCAGTCACACCTTACCTGGAACCTTTTTGCCTGTGGCTGGAGCCCACTTCCTGCTGTCCTGGGGTTTCTCTGATGATAGCTGAGCTCTGCTCTGCTGTGCTGGATACTGAAGCAGGCTCCTTCTCAGAGCTATCCCCATCTGATGGGTCTGTGCAGTTCCCTCCCTCACCATTTAAGGGAGGGGGCTCCAAACCTCCAGCAGGCTCCTCTGCTTTCTGCTCCTCAGCTGGCTTTTCTGAAAGCATTGCCACATCCACTTCTCCTGGCTTGGCTTCAAGAACAGAAGGTTCTGCAAGTTGTGCCTGCAAAGATAGTCTGGAGGGACTGCATTCAGTCTCAGCTTTCCTGATGGGGCTCCTCTCCTGCCTTTGCTCAGCTGAGACAAAGTCTTCATCCACCTTGGGTACAGGCTGTCCTGCAAGTACAGGCCTCTTATCAGGATCCAGGCAGGATCCAGCTGTGGAAGACTGATGCTCCCCCCAGACCTTCTCATCTTCTGACACCACACAGCTCTGTGTCACCTGCTCCTCCTCAGGAGTTTTCGGCCTGGCAGACAGAGGAGCAGACTCGCCTTCCTGGTCAGATACCATGGATCCTGTGGCTGCTTCCCCAGGATCACCTGGGAACGCAACACTCTGTGCCAGGCTATGCTGCACGGGCTCTTCGTGGTCAGTCTTTGCTCCAGGCAATCCCTCCTGTCTCACTGCTCCTGTTCCAGATTCCTCCTTTTCACTGTCATGATCTGGTCTCTCCTGCTGCCTGTTGAGTAGCTGCAGTGTTACAGTCTAAAAAATTGAGCAGAGAGAACGTCGGTTATACCCTAAACGTAAACCATCACAGATCCCTGTACCATCTTCTACTACTGGGCTGCTTTGCCACCCACAATGAATTTCTGTTTCACAGTTGTTTCAGACTCACAACATAAATTTGTGTTTTTAGCCAAAGATTCATTCTCTCACACTGATCATCTTTTTTCTCTTATTGCTGTTGTACCTTAATAGTGTTCATGACAACACCCAGAACTGTTCTGCCACTGTATGTCTCTTCCAGCTCAAATTCACCACGAAGAGACTGAAATACACCATTCATTATCTTCTTTACCTGGAAAAGAGCAAGACAGGAAACAAATGTGCAGTTCATTAACATGCAAAGCACTGGTCTTGATACCAGGTACTTCTCCAGGTAAAGGAACAATAAACCCAAAAAACCACAAGTGGTTTTCAAAGAATCCACTTTTCAAATCAGAAATTCCCATATTGCAGCAGAATACCTCATGCCATCTTAATTCAGAACCATTATATATACACCAAACCCATCTCTCCAAAACTGAGGCAGGTTGCACAAACCCAAGGCACACTGATACTTATTATTCTTTCAATTTTAAATTGAAACCTGCAATCTTAAGTTTTATCCTAAGGAGGAAAAAAAAAAATAATAATAATAAAAAAAAAAAAATCAAGCAACATAGCGGGCAGCAGGAATATCACATTCTTTCTTCCCCTGTAGACCCTGCTACTAGAAACACAGTCCTCCTGCGGAGAAAACAGTGTTTTTCCTTCTTAACTCTGCTCAAAGAGAAATTCAAGGCAAATGGAATAGATTTGCTTAGTAAGGTGAAATATTGCATAGTCAAGCTCACTTCTTCTGTGAAGTCTGCAGGTGAAGATCTGTCCTGATCCTTCTCCAGGTCTCGGATGCGTTCTTCATAGCGAGCCTTCAGCACCACAGTATCAGACTGCAAGGCTGAATACTGCCAAATGGAAACCAGAAGTTAAGACAACTTCACAGACACCACCACGATGAACCTTGCAATGGATGGGTTATCTGTAAACAGGTTTTTAGTGAGGAGTAAATTGCTGAGTGGAGTTTTAACCAGGGCTTTGATGGAGAGTTGCAAAAGACTTGGCTGAAAGTAAGAGAACCAAAATAAAGATATCCAACCAAGCCAAAACCTTGGAGATCCACAACTATGTCATTAGATCTCCAAGTTCAAATAACACCAAGAATGGGCATAGTATTACTGAGATCCCAGTGAAATGAGAGCTGGGTGTCATTATTGGACTTGTTCTGGTTTGCTAGAAGGAACGTGAAGGTATTTCTCCCCTCTCATATTCTTGAACTAGTGTTCCTATTATTCTGGATATCGGTAGCCTGAGGCTAGTGATTACTGCAGTCCCAGTTCATATTCAGCTGCTGTGTTATTCCCTTTACCTTCTCTTTGATAGGCTCTAGTTGCTCCAAACGTTGTTGAAACTCAGACAATTTTTGCTCCTCTGCTTTTTTTGAGTGTTTTAGTGCTGCAAGCTGAAAGACAAGAACTACAGCCCATCAGTTTACAGCCCCTTTCAGTGTCACCCACTTCAATACAGTTTCTGCTCAAAAACAGTCACTCAGAACAGTGCAGATAAGGAAGAGATCGTAGCTGTTGCTTTAGTCTGGGACTGACATCATCTTGGCTCTCCCTCATTCAGAGCTGCAGTAGTAAATTCACTAGCCCACCAACCCACTGTAACAGATGCAAGTACAGGCACATTCCATGGCCAAGACCAAATTCCATAATCATAGAATCATTAAGGTTGGGAAAGACCTCGGAGATCATCTAGTCCAAGTGTCAACAGTCAAGAAATTAAAAAGCCACACCACAATTAGGTAGGAGAGGACTGTTGGTCACAGCTACTGGTTATTTGGCATTACATTTCAGCAATAAAGAACAACCCTTTACCTTCTCTTCCAGCTGGGACACCTGCTGCTGCAGAGAATCTCTCTGCTCACACACCTCCTGGTACTGTCTAACATGCTGCTCTTTGGCCGAGGCCAGTGTACGTTCACATTTGGCTTCCCACTGGGATTCCAGCTCTGCCTGAATGAGTGATAGCTGTCCATCATGCAAGAGAGATCATTAGAGACACACACACACAGAGTCTGTATTTGCACAAGTGGCTGAAAGCTTGGGGCTGGACAACATCTCCTGTCCTAGGCTGGAATACCTACATGCAGATGGCAACCCTGCAGCTGCCTCCGGCCCCTGCCCACACCTCTCAGAGTTCAATTCCAGCCACAATCCCTCAGGCTGGCCTGAAGGTCTGGCTCAGATTTCAGATCTCTCAGCATATTTCTAAGCAGCCTTTCACTCATCGGCAGTCCTGTATTCTTCTCTACTATGAACTCAATTTGGTGCCTCTCCTCTCCTCAGTTTGACACACTCTTTACACAGTCTATAATCCGATGCTGCATTCCAGCCTGCATCGATGCTGCACCAACACTCTGCAGGCACGTCAGTGGCCTGTGAGTCGAGTCAGAGAACACCTGGGACCTAGCAGCCTTCCTCCCTACTCAAATCATGCACTTCCTTAGAAAGACATCAGTGTAAATCCCAAAGTCAGAAGCAGGGCAAACAAACACCAGCAAAGATATTTTAGAAAGGCAACAAAGTGAACTCTGTGTTAAAGTTTACCCCTAAAATCAAGCAGATAATTTCTTGATTCTTCCACTACCTGAGCATTTTCATGACTATTTCCTACCTGTAGGTTCCTACAAAGCCTTCCAGACACTTGTTGGAGAAGCTCCCATGACTCCTCACCTGCTCTGCTGCTGCCTGGTCAGTCGAAGTCCGTGCTTTTTTCAGCAACTGTCGAAGCTTCTCCAATTCCTGCTGGTATGATCTGCGTATTTCTTCCATCTCTTCCTCTGCTTGAGCTTTCTCTGAGAGGGATTTCTTCTTCCTCTCTGCAAGATTCTGCAATACAGAACAGGATAGAGAATAGGTCAGACTGCACCAAAGTACCATCTCTTTATCAAGAGAAAGAGCTTCTTTGAGAAGGGAATCTCATCGCTTTAAAGTAAAGCTGAGATTATTTTAGAGATAGGAGGGTTAACGGTGAAGATAAAAAACAAATAAAAATCACAGAAGCACAAAGGATCCACCAGCACAGGGAACCTTGCCTGTGGATGAGTCAAGATTTACCTAGCTTGCATATTTACAAGCAAGAATGTTGGGTGAAATTTCAGCAAACAACTGAAACCCTGCATCTCTCTGCAATGCTGGCACTGGACATACCCTTTCAAGAGTCTCCTTTTCTACTTTTAGGTCAGTTAGCTCTTCTTCCAGTGCTTTAATCTTCATGTCCAGCTGTTTGCGGCTCTGCTTCTCAGCTTTGAATCTAGTCTGAGTGTCCTCAGAGGCTTCTTGGAGCTCTGCAAGAATACACTTTACTGTGGGTTTCAGAGCTACATGTATTTCAGGTTAGCACATTTGGGGGCTGATGGGAAGGAACACTGTCTCTTACACAATGAAATCAAAAGCATGGCTTGCACCTGCAGTGGAAGCTAGAATTGATCAAGAGCTGCTTCTGTGAAATGACAACGCTTATACCACAGCTCTTATCTTAACTTCTTAACTGGAACATCTCTGGTTCCTCTACAAGATGTTAGGCAGTAATGCCAAGAGATTGCTTCTGCAGAAGGCATCCCTGTGCCATGATGATTTTGTTCAATGATTCGGCCCACTTTCCTTTTAGTGGTCACAAGGATGCACATACCCTTTAGACATTTCAGCGCGTCAATATCCTTCTTTGATATCCTTGTGACTGATTCTAGGGAAAGCTCAAATAGATACCCCAGAAGAAAGGAAAAACCTATGACTTATAAAAGAGGAAGAAGAATGACATAAAGGAGCTCTCATGGAACAGGCACAAGAAGTCTTACCTGCTAGCTGTGCTTGCAGTTTGTTGAGCTGCGTCTCATGTCGCTCTGCCTCCTGCAGGGCAGCAGACAGCTGTTTCCGCAGGTCCATTTCCTTCTTCTGGTGGGCAGTCAGCTCCAGCTGCAGCTGGGAAACCTGTGCTGTGGCAGCTGCTAACTCCTCTGCAACTTTGGCCTGCATCGCAAAGTGGAGTAAGGAGAAGGGAGGAAAAAAAAGGATATGTGAGTACAAGGAGGCACCAGAACTGTTCTCACAGGAAGGACTGATAAGGTACTGGAAACCTTATCAGGGAAGTACTGGGATCCAGCACCTCACAGACACCTCTAAATTGAAGAAATAATGATAGCTTTTTTGCCATGTTACCTTGAGTTGTTTGGTTGTAACCTGTCCAGACTCACTAGAAAGTCACACAAGGCCACCAACCACCTTATCACCAGCACCGAGTTCAACTCGGTGAGTTTTCCTGAAAAGCTTCAATGTGTTTTTAAGACTAGTACCAGTGCCTGGTGGCTCTGCTCAGAGTTTTCAGATTATGACAACATCTATTCAAGTAAAAGCCTGGGCTCCAACATCTTATTATCTTCAATAAGCTTACAAATTACTGAAAAGCTACACAAAACAGACACAGCATGTAGTCACCCTGAGATGCCCGCACAGGCAAGGCTGTCATTTTAGAGCACAGTTCGCACTATAATTTGTTGACCTGTTCAGATTTAGTAATCAAAGTCAATGACTCATGTAAAACCAGGTACCAATACAGTTTGTTAGACAACTCGTAAACAATATGCTAGGAGAGGCTCAAGGCATCAAGACAAAGACACAAAGTCAAGTTCCCCATCTTGTTGTATGGCACACAAAATTCAGAGGATGCTCTACAAAGGCAGAACTACACCTGTCAGAAAAACCTCACTTGCTGCAGGGAATACCTAAACAGTTTCTATATCTATGTCTACATTCAGATTCCCAAAAGGCTTTCATGTTCTTGTAACCAATAAGTTCAGGAAAACTGGAGTTTCTCTCTGCTTTATCCCCATAAGAGAACTAAAGCATTCCTCTTCAGACTAGGACCACCACTTCTGGCAGAGAAGAGCTACAAGCAAAATTTTTCCAACTATGGTGAGGATGTGCTGACCTTGAGGGCTAGGATACTACACCACTAATTTTAAAGAGGAGGCAGCATTTCAACAGACTGGCTAAAACCAGATCTGCTTTCCTCTTACGTTTCCATAAACATCTCGCTGAGGTTCAAGATACTAACTCCTAGCATGCTAAAACCAAAACAAAACCCCACGGCATATCTAAAGGTTATTTTAACACTTGCCTTTGTCTTTAATGGCAAATAAAGGAAAATAAAAAGGAAATCCTATGCCAGGAGCTGTTACTAGACTTAAGTTTCTGCAGTGAATGCTTCCTATCTATACCAGCTCAGCTCCAGCCTCCAACTTTCAGGTGCCAAGAATCTTACGTGATCTGTATCTGCTCTGACAATTACATGTCCTATTTCTCCCGTGGGGGAGGCGAAATGAGCAGCAATGTGACAAAGTTCTTTGAAAGGGCTCCCCAAAAAAGAGGGGGCCAGTGGATACACTGCCAGTTATAAGGCCCTTTTCCAAATTGAAGATCCATGCTAATTCCAAGATCTGAGGCAATTCTTTTAATGCCAATCAGCTTCTAGCTAGTTCAAGAGGAAGCTGGGCTGGCACTATCTAGGGCACGATTATCTATCACCTACAGTCAGCAGACACGCTGCCTCACCTGGTCCCAGCCCCGATCCACTGGCAGCATGTGCTAGGAAGAGAAAGCAGTGACAGGAAACAGGAAGAGTTAAGAACACAACTTGAAAGGCAGAGGCATTAATCATCATCAGAAAAGCAAAAAGCTTCATTACAGGAGCCTAAGGCATGCCAGACAAGCCTTTAAATTATTCCAAGAACTGTAAAAGCTTAGACAGAAAAAGGCAGTGAAGCCTGTCTTAAAAAGAAAGAAGCTAAAGGTATCCTTACATGTACATTACACACCACAGATGTAGGAGTGATCCTACACATGACTACCATTTCACTGCACTAGAGAGTGTGGCGTATTACTTATCATTATGGTACACAAAGCCTTAATCTAAAGCTGTGACATGCCCTGCTAGGGTTGATGATCTATAACCCAAAAGCAGCAAGCTACTAGTAACTTTTCTCAGTGATCCTGGGTACAGATGCCTGGCCTGCATCACGAAATAAATGGTGAGTCCCTGTTTTTAAGTAAAGAATATGTCAAATAGCTTTAAATTATCTTCCCTGATTCTGCCTGTCCATTAGGGACCTCACAGCAATTGCAGTCACAAAGCAAGCTAGGTTTGCTAGAAGGAAGAGGAAGGAATACCAGCCTTCATACGTACAGTCAATACTCTCACAAAACCGGGGGAAATCTTCGCCAGTGCAAGTCACGGCTTTTCTGGTCTTGGCCTGAAGTCTATTCCTGTAACAGTGTTATCACCTAGGCAGTCACTGCTGAATCAAGTGGAGCCCTACTGAAGATGAGGCCCAAAAGATTCCTAAAGATCATATCTTACACTTCCAAAAGATGCTTCCTCCCCAAGGTACTTATCAGGCAAGCTGGATGTTGTGCTTACTGACATAAAATAATTTTATTTATTATTTCAATCTGACTTATTCCTGGTTAGAATCTCTCACGCTCTACATATTATGTGTATGTGACCTGGGCTCTCAGTGGAAAAATACAGCTCTCCGTTGTCTGCCCACACCAGCATACAATTATCAGTCATATATTGCTTTAGTCTTTGGCACCCTTGCTAGCATGCTTCGGAAAGCTGCCGTTTCTGTCATTTTTAGGTGCACAGAGTTACAGTTCTCATGCAGAGCAAGCATTTATCATCTCATATTTGAATTGGAGAGATACACAACTGGTGCAAGACTGAACTTAGTGTAATTTAAGAAGTCAGTGCTTGAGAAAGCATAGAAGACACCATGCAATTACAGACCTCAGAGCTAGCCTACCTGGGCTAGGCTGTCATGAGTGAACATTACAGGATATGCAGCCAGGCATAAGTGCATTTAACTGGTTTGAAAGCTATTTCCCAATAGCCTGTTTCACAAAAGCACAATACATTATTGGTGAAAGGAACCAGCTTTTGGTTAGTATATAAAAAGAAAGTGTAAAAAAGTGCAATAAAGGAACTCTAGTAGGAAGTAATTTTTCTTATTATATATAGAGCTATATATAGAGCTACATTCGCTCTAAGCCCATTAAATAGAAGGAATAGAAAAAAACTTCTGAATTTGTCAGCACGACTAAATAAATGAAGTATATTTTCAGCCCAACAAAGCCCTGTAATACATGTAATTCCTCAACACACTGGTCATATACCAACAAAGTTAACAAGAAATCAGACACTTTCCTGTAAGAGAACAATATGCAAGGTACAACAGCATAAAGATCTATGTTTATAACCTCTGTGCTGCTTTTGTTATGAAAGCCATGAAAATATTTGAATTGTTTCTCAAAACAGCTTTCAAAACATATGTTCAGAACTGCATTTGTCTTGTAAGAGGACTGACTTAAGCCTTGACGAACAAGGCTTCAGCATGTTTTAGTGCCACAACAAGCCCCTTTTCCTGGCTGCAGCCAGAGGTCTGTGGCTCTGCTCATTGTCACCATTACCTTCTCCTGTTCTGCATGCAACACTCTTGCCTGTGTGTTTTCATTTGTTGTTTGCAATGAATGGTTCCTCTGCTCCATTAGTAAGTTACTTTGTTCGACATATCTGTGAACAGGGGAAGACTGCATGAGTGTTTATGTAAATACATGACTTGGAGCACAAAGGCTCAGATAAAAAAGGTGATTATTTCAAAGCAGTTTTCTTTGCAACAAATCCCAGACAATTTTGCATGATGTCCTAACACTAAGAGCCTGATCTCAAACGGGTGGAACAGGTGTGCCTAGCGCAGCAGAGATTGTATCAGTTTGGACGAGTGCTTTACTCCTTTGCAACAAATCTAACGTTCCTATCACACAGTCAAGAGTTTTGATAACCTGATAACCACTGACCTTTGCCATTTCCTTGAACAAGTTATTCCCCCTTTTTAAACTGAGTGGAACACACACTCAACAGTGGAACTAGGGACACCATAACCCCTACAATTTCTTCTACTTTACTAAAAAGCTAACAAAAGTAAAGTTAACTCCCAGAAGCACAGCAAGCATACTCAAAGACAATAGCATGCGGCTTCCCCCTGCCTTTTACACATTCACTGTAAACCAGAGTTTTGGAGATATGCCCTGCAGACCAGGGAGGGGGGGAACCCCACACTTTTAACGTCCTAAAAAAAAAATAAATAAAAATTTAAAAATATCAGAACATGACTCTAGCCTACAGAACACCTCTCCTAGTTACACCTAACCAAGTGTAAGCCAGAAAGTCTTTGCAGATGCAGAGAGGCTGTACCCTCCCACTCCTTACCTCTGATTCCGCTCAATCAACTCACTGATCTTCTCATTCTGCTCCTCAATCCGACTGCTCTTCTCAAATATCTCTTGCTTCAGTCTCTCATTTTCCTAAAGCATAGCCCAGCATGAATATTCATCTTACGCAGACTTCCTTGTAGCAGTACCTAAACCTTTGTTTTCTACAGATCCAATACAGTGGTGAGACTTACCACCTTCTGCGGTAACATCACAGGAAGGTGCTGTGCTACATTTAACAGGAACCCTGGCATGGGACAGTGGTTGCCAAGCCACATTCTAGAGAATATTGTGTCTGGTTGACTTTTCACCCACAAACCCCAGGATTGTAAGGCTCCTGCCTAGAAAAGCTACAAAGCATAAGACTAAGTAGTGAAAAACAGAAGTAGGTGGTTCTTGCAACACAGTACTTCAGCTGTGAAACTGCATTCTGCAGGATGCTGTGGGTTAAGTCCATACCATCTCAGCCTTTGAATGAGTTGAATGAACCATTTGCCAAGGCCTGTTAAATACCAATATATCAACTCTGGCTCGGAAAGTACCCAAACCACAAACTGTTGAGAAGAGCTTTTTTCAAGGGGAGAGGAGTGGAAACCTTTGTATATCTCACATTCTTACCTAGGCAGCTGTTTTTGGCCATGCAAAAACAGAACATATGGGTGGATGGACATTTGGCCCAAGCCAGTACAGCTGTCCTCACTAGGAATAACACAGTGGGCTCCAGTTCCTTGTGGAAGTAGTCAAATAAGACTGGCCATGCTCACCTGGATTATGCGTTGGATATTGCTCATGATCATGGAGGCTTCCATAGTAACAGAGGAGATACCAGGCAGTAGTGAGCTGTTACCTGTGTTCTGTTTCTTCAGCTCCTCCACCTGCAGGGATAAGACATTCTTAAGCTAGATGAAATTAATTTATGGGTGTAGGTAAGAGTCAGAGATTTACAAAGATCCATTTCACTGTTCCATCTGATCAGCTGTAGGGTATATGCTACTGTATCAACTGTGAGACCTCCTGAAGGGCAGTGAATCTCTCCAAACACAATGCACCGTATGATATTTAGGACAGTAAGAGACAGCACCTTCCCCTAAGCCTAGTCTTAGCTTTTTTCATAGTAGCTGAATTGCTACCACTTCAAGGTCTGATAATACCGAAATTTACATTGAGTTAGTACATCACTTACAAACTTAATGCAGGCATTTAAACAGAGCCAACTCCTCAGACTAGGTTTGGAGAGCAAATAGCAGTAACACTGTTAACAAGCCTGTCTGTCATACATTACCTTTGCAGCCAGATGATCCATTTTATCTACCACTTTGCTAACAGCCATTCGGATTTCAGTGTTATGCTGCCGAGCTTCTGTCATCAAAAAGGAAGTAACATCCCCAGGTGCTTGAATGGAAAGGAGAGATTATAGTCACAAGGGGAAAATGCCTGAATACAGACCTGCCAAAAGCAATGCTTCGCAGTTTGAAGCTTGCCAGATAGGACAGCTATTCTCTTCGCAGAGATAAAAGTGACATGGTATCTGGAAAACAAATAATGTAGGTATTTTCCTCCATAAATAGGTAGGTTTATGATTACACGAAATTCTTGAGCCACATGACAGCACTTCGGTCAACAAGAAGGAAGCCCCTAGACACACTAGAACAGTAGACAGAGAGGTACAATCAAACAGTAGGAATGAAGTTTGGCTTCTGAAACTCTGAACTGAGAAACCATGCTCCAAGAAAGGTTCAACTATACTGAAGTCATCACCTAAACAATTCCTTAAATGCCTTTAGACCTTCTTAGATCACACCTTTTTTTTTGGGCTACATCCTCCCACTTAGTAAAGGCCCCTATACGTACACTTAAATTCTTTCCCTGGCTGGTAGGATAGCTGTTTACTATTACAGTTATATTTATAACTGGAAGAACCAGCTGTAAAATAACTTTAGTAATACACAGCCTTGGGAATACACCTAGAAATTCCCTCCCCCTTCACATTGCATGATGTTCCTTAAGGTAAGAAAAAGATGGATATTTATTGGAAGATGTTTGCCCCTATTTGGTATCAAAGAAATAAGAATTTGTGAAACAGCACGGCATTACAGACAGAATGAATATGTATGCTACCATTGCTACCTAAATCATCATTATAAACAGTTTACTGCACATATTGCAGCCTTCTGAAATGCACATACTTTTTTTAAACATACCTTGGTAAGGTGCAGGATACATCTGTCCTACAGGCTGGAGTTGAGAAGCAGATGCAGCAGTTTGGGTGTAAGCAAATGCCATTCCTGGATATGCCTTGCAGAACAAGTTCAATACATTAGAATATGTTTTGCTATTTTCCTGCCTCACGCTTAAGTGGTTTTCATGTTTTTTTAAGCCCCAGAGCAATGATGATACTTAGAAAGAAAGAAAACAGAATTAGGGAGCAGGAAGTCAAGTTACACAACAGTCATAGTAAAGGGAAAAAAAAAAAACCCAAAGCCAGTCTTCTTTCAAGTCTTAGATATGCGGTCAAGTTACCACAGCTTAGTAAATTACCTTCTTCACTGAAGTTTAAGCAAGAGCATGTTACCCTACTTTTTGAGAGGCAAAGATCAGCATGTGAACAGGTCACTGCAGCTTATTGGATGTGCAGTAATCTGAAGTTATCCTAACTTGAACACAAGGTTGTTCCTAGGAAAGGTTCAAACAGTGCAACACAACTTGACTGCAACTTTACTGCTCAGTGCTCATCAGAAGCAGCTAAACAGACTGAAGAATGCATTAAATGCTAGGAGTACCTCACACATCAATTTACTCTCTCAGGCAACGAAAAGAATGCAATACAACTGGTGCCTAGTTTCTACAAGAATTCAGGACATCAGCATCAAACTTGCAAAACAATACATCCAAATCACTGTTGGATTAGAAACTAGTCATTAAAGTGAAGTTTTATTTCATCAAACAGAAGAGCCTATCTTTTTTATCTTGTTACTTGCCACAACTTCCTCATTTTCAATAAAATGAAAATGCAAAGCCAAAGCAATGCACCAGGATGGGGAGGGAGGTGTGTGTGTGTTGTTTTTGTGTTTGTTTGGGTTGGGTTTGTTTTTTTTTTTTTTAAGGGGGGATAGTGTTTGTTTTTTGGGGGGGGTGGGGTATGTTTTTGTTTTTTTTTTTTTTGTTCGTTTTTTTTTTTTTTTTGTTTTTAAAAAAAACACATAGTGTTTGCATTCATTATCAAATATTTTCTTACTCTGCCCGAACCCTTTAAAAATAAACAGTGCTTCTACACAACACAGGCCACTGTTTAATTCCCAAACCCTCCAGAAAATAGGTTAAGTGAAAATAGCTACAGGAACCATAGGGCAATAAGCTTGGTTTTAGACTTCATAGAATTGTTTGTATGATAACTTTGTATTAAGTCTTCACTACCTGATGTGGCAAATACGTTGTGTGTTAAGCCCCCAAAGCTTCCTTGTTAGCAAGCAGATTGCATCACTTTAACAGCAGCAGCACCACAAGCCTTTTAAAAGGATTATTCTTTTGCTGGATGAAAAACCATGACCCATGAACATGTTAAGTGTGCAAATGAGCTCTCTAGAAAAACAAACCACAACCAAGAAAAATTTCAACGCAGATGCTTTTGCTTTCACCTGCTCTACAAGTACTTGGAAGATTTTATTTCATCCACTACAAAAGCAGATATTAAACAAAGACTGGTTAATTCTTAGTTCAAGTTTAGAACTAAGGCAGAGAATTCAATCAAAAAGAGCTATTTTAAGAGGCATGTGATGGAAACCTGAGAATGCCAAAGCAGAGTCACAAGAGGCAGCCTGGGATTCTCATCCTTACATGCTGCTATAGAGTCCTTGCTCCCAGCAATGGAGAAGACAGTAAGACTTATCAGAAAGGACAGAAGTGCCAATATTCTCCTTGATTCCGTTTTGGTACCTGAAAACCCTGTGCTCCTCCAGGCAGAGCTGCATGGGGCTGGATTGTTGCAGGTATTAAAGCAGCAGAAGATACCGGGGGTATAGAACCAGATGCCTGAGGTACTGAAAGGGAAGAAAGAAATTCAGCATGCCATAAAGTAGCTAGAAATAATTTAACTTACCCAGTATGAAATAGCCAAAAAAGTCACTAGACAAAAATTTAACAACCCTGTCTGCAACCTTGTGAAAAATTAAATCCAGTCAAACAAGTGATAAGAGGTCAAGAGTCATCTTTCACAGAAATTTCACTTCTAGCTACATTTAGACAACCTCTTTTCATTTGAAGGTGGCTCTGAAGTTTTACTGACACAAGATGTTACTCAGACCAACTTTAAAGACTGCTCAGCTGACCAGCAGCTGACGTTACTATTCCGTCATAGGAAGACCAGTCAAGCCTACTCCAGAGCTGCCAGCCCTCTGATGCCCTTTGCTATTATCTCCATCATTTTCAAACAAAAAAGTTTCTGTTCACTGGGAAAGGATTTGTAACAGTTCCGTTTACAAATCACATGTCCTAGAAATCGCAGTGCCACCCCAGCACACATGATGACAGGGCAGCTCATGCTCTGTGGCTGCTCTTCCTCAAGCAGTAATGCGTGCACAAGATCGCAATGAAGAGATACTCCAAAGACTTCAGTCTTGTGCTTTATGAATTAGTCTACCTTTGGATCAGCAAGTGTTATTAGAAGCTATCTAGCAGTTCCTATTTCAGTTCCTGAAAGGAAGCCTCTATTCGTACAGCCCTTGTGCTTGAAGCCTGCAAATAAGTGAAATTTCTTATACCAATCCCAGGCTTACCACCACATTACCTTGTGTTGACACTGTGGGCAGTACTGCATGAGCTGGCTGTGATGATCTCATGGAAGATGAAGCCACAGGTTGCGCTGTCCCTCTTGGTGTATTTGGATCCTAAAAAAATTTCTGCATGTTACAACAAATGCTAAAGAATGAGCGAACAGTTTGAACCCAAGATTACTTGAGACTAGGTGTTAGCCAGTTAACCCAATTGAACTAGATAAGAACAGTGGAATTGTTAAACCCTTTTGTCCCAGAAACAAGAGTATGCTTTCCCTGTACAAAGGGAGAGCTATTGCTACGAACTCCACTAAGGAATTCACACTGTAGAAAAAGCATCAAGAAAAGTCACACTTAGTTGATTGGTGATGTACCTCTATTTCCGAGTCACTGGAGTCAAGCTGACTACCTGCTGTTCCGGCAAGGAAAGGCAGCATGGGCTGTCCCATTTTAGCCATCCGAGAAATTAGCTTTGCCTTTGCTACATCTGGATTCTAGAAGAAATATTTGCAGTTACTCTTCTTTTGTCTCTCATCCCAGGCTTTTCAGACATTACAGAGACATCTATCAGGATTAGACTCTTCTAACCCACTGACTTATAATTCTGGTTCTTTCAATTTTTCAATGACTGTGTGAAAAACTATTTTTCAAGCACGCAATATAACACTCTGGATTTGTTGATCTGACTTGCTTTATATACTCTCCTTCTGGGATGACACTGCTGTCATTACATAGACTATCTATCCCTGCACAAAACACAGGAACGAGAAGAAAATGTGAGTTAAGGAAGCTCCTTAGCAGCTTCTTCTATCCTGAGACGCACACGCAGTCTTTTCATGTAGCTATATGAACTTACACTGAATGTCCCAATTACTCTTTGTTATCCATTTAAAATCTGTTCATTTATCTGAGAAGACAACTAGCCTTGTGAGTATCCACATGGTCAAGGTAACTTCGCATTTAAGAGCAGGAACTGGGACTAAGGTCTCTCATGTTCTGCTAATCCCTTCAAAAACAAGGCCCTAATGTGCTGTGAGTAAGGTGAACATTTGAGAGTGTCTTGCTTGCATGATGTTCACTTCATCTTCAGCAACACTGAATGCAAAGGTGAAACCAACCAAGCGTCCCTACTTAAGGCTTCAAATTAGTCAGGAAAAAACAGTAACACTTACTGCGAGCTGTTCACTGATGGAGTTTGATTTGGCCCGAACAGCTGGCTCCCTGAAAAGCCAAACAGGTGTATGTTCATACTGGAGATTAACAAAGATGAAACTGACCTCCCTAAAAAGTATGACTGATCCATTTAATTAATTTAAGCAACAAATGACAATGTAAAACGTGCAACTAAACAAATCAGCCATTACCCAAGACCAGACTATACTGCCACCCGAGATGAGAAAGCTGCTGTAGCAGCACCCATACAGTTTAATCACGCTAGATCTCAGTAATGCTGTAGAGGAGTGACTTCTTCCATCTGTGCCCATTTCAATTTCTTTAAATCTGAAAGTCAGTATTCAAGCAGAAAATTTCCTGCAAGTCTTGTTAGCAAGCATTCCTCTGCCACACTGATGGCACTAAGTTGACACACAGAGGACCCACATTTGGCAAATGATGTGTTAATGCAGCATTGTGCCAAGTGTTTATGAGCATTGCCATCTTTTAATACAGCAAGTTGTTTTAACTGTGCTGCTTCTTACCCAGGCTTTGGAGGTATCGTAGATGGAGGTAATAAACCAGTGTCTGCAGAGAAGCCATCCGAATTGGGTACTGGAGAAGGTGCGGGAGAATCCCTTGAACTAACACTCTGTCCATCTGAACCAGAGCATTCCTTTACCAACTTCACCTTAAAAAGCATGTAACAAAAAAAGATGCTTTTCTGGGTTAAAAAAAAACATTTTCAGCAACTTGCTTACTTTTGATGACTACTCCTTTGTCAGGCCCATGCACTTCCAGTAAAAGCACACAACTGATTCAGAACTGGAGAAGCTGAGTCTTTAGATCCTGTCATTCCTCACTATGAGTATTTTGTTTTCTCAAGTGACTCACAAATAAGACAATGAAAAGATCCCAAGACATTTAGAACAGACATGTCTTAGTAAACAGCCTAGAGGGATTTTTTGGGCTTAGGGTTTTGTGGTGGTGTGTTTTTAGTTTTTGGGGTTTTTTTAGTTAGAGATATGTATCTTCCTGAAGTATTTGGTTTATAACCATTTCTGAGCTGTAGTTCTCATGCCAACAACAGGTTTTCACCTTGCAGACAGACGCTGCCACCCTACAGACAAAGCAGATGTAAAATAAATGCTTGGCAGGAGACACTCACCCGCCTAACTTCCACCTCAAAAACTAGAGTCGAGTCTGGAGGGACACGGCCAGCGACTCCCTGAGTCCCGTAGGCCCATGCCGGAGGAATAATGAGGTATCTTCGTCCTCCTTTCTTCATCCCCATCATTCCTTCTTCCCAGCCCTTTGGTTTTCAGAGACACAACAAAAGAGAAAGTGAACAGTTTGATCAGGGACATTAGTTTCTTTTAATTACACTGATTAAGACTGCTTCAGGGCCCAGTTATAGAAGATTCAGAACACATATAAAGAGATTCTTGTAAAATTCTATTCATTTTCAGTCTGCAGCACTATACCTTTCTCTTACAACAAGTCATAATGGCACATTATAAATTGCAACATCAATGAGTGAATAAAGATGCAGCTCCCAACATGTTCATAGTGACATCAAACAGATAGAGCAATCAGACAGATAGAGCATGAAGGCTGGAGGGTTCCAGGTCTCTGTATGGTTACCAATACCTGGTTCAAGTTTTAGATACCGTGACTTAAGCAGCTATCACAGATCACACTGATACGCTGGAGGAAAGAAGTGCATGCTGTGCTGTGTGCACAAATTCTGCAGCTGCATGTGGCTTGCAGGGCACACAGTGGTGACCTCTCAGCATTCTGGATAAGAATAGGACTCCACATCATTGAGAGATCACTTCTGAATTGCTGTAGTTAGATTTACAAAGCACCCACAGAAAACAGTTGTAGCAAAGAAGATTTAGAAGTCAAAGTAATGCAAACTGTCAGATGGATGCCAGTATTTAACAGGATGATTATTACACCCAGGCAACATTAATAAGATACACGTTAAACAAATAAAGCAGAAGAACAGTGCATCTTCTGTAAAGGGCCACTTGTAACAGGTCATGTATGAATTACTCAAGTAACAGAAGTGACCTGAACAAAAGCCTCTCCAATTCGCAACCTTATTTAATGGAATAACATAAGGGAGTACCCACACCACCTGGACTGAAAAATTATTACAGTCAATATGCTTACAATTTGACTTAGAGGGTAAAACCACTCTAGGCAGTATCTTTTACTAGACCATCCTAAAACTTTTCAGTTGTCTTCACCCTCCCATGCCCTTCTCCCAGGTGTGGCATCAGAGCTATCTGATGCTCTGCTTCTGAAGCACAATGAGTGGGGAGGAATCTGAAGTTCTTCTCAAATTGCAATCTTCCTTCAGAGATAGGGTTCCCTGAGAACATGGTAATGGATTAAATGACTTCCAGAAAAACAAAGACAAAAATCCCTAAAACGCCAGCTCTTGAAAACAGGCAGCTTCCTTTTCACCAAACAGGACAACTTCTTTCTAACACTGCCATTGAGGAGACTTGGCTATACTGTGCAAACTAGGAAGAAAAAGTTTGAATGAGTCACTCTTACAGAGTGTTTTCTGTCAAGCAAAACATGTAACAGAAATAGCATATATGAACCCTGAAGATCTTCAGTAATTCAAAGCTCAGAGACTTCAATTATTATAATGAAAGTGGTACAGGTTCTACCTTGATGACCTTTCCAGATCCCAGCTTTAGCCGCAACAGTTTGTCTTTGTTAACATTTGAGTCAAACACCTAGAGAGTTGAACAAAAACACAAAATGCATGGGTTTCCCAACTGTTTCAAGATTCTGAATGCTACTTTACACATTCTGTAAACTCTTACAATCTCTTATATGCTATTTCTCATTCTGCTACTTCCACAATTAATTCTCAACAGATGTAAAACAGAACATGGCTAGAGTTTCCAGTCCATTGCACAGTACAATTTCTTAAAGTGGATAATAGCTGGAGACTCAGACTTTAAAACTGCTTTGAGCTTGATGGTCAGGACAGGATTGGGTCAAGTAAAACACTATATAACAGGCTTATATCAAACAGCAAACAACAGTCTAGAAGTTTTGTACATTAAACTAAGACCTATGCAGCTGAACAACTATTTCAGGAGATTAGAAGCAAGCTCTGCTGGCTACCATTGGTGCACAGAGAAAAGCATACCAGGCAGGCCAAGAAAAACAAAAAAATCCGCTAAAGATGAAAAATAGAAAGACCTTTTTTATAGCAAAAAGATTCAACTGCAGATGGATGCAAATGCAAAATTTGCCATGAATTTTGCCAATAGCAAAACCAGCAGAAGTATTTTAAAAGTAATGCTTTGAAACATCAAAGCATTTATTTTACTTTTAGCAAGCTGGATTGGACACAGCTGTAGAGTATGTAAAAGCAATCTTATTTTTTTAAGATTTGGAGATGTGCTTTGTGTCAAGACAAGGCCCATCTTATCACTTCCTCAAGCTGTTTCCAAAGGAGCATAGCTAGCTTCATTGTCCCTTCTTGCCATTTTCATTAATATTAATGTGTGAGAGCGCCTATGGAAGTTAAAAGTATCTCAATCACCTCCTCCTGAACAATAACAGAATCCCTTATTATTCTACAGATAACACTTATGGTGCCATAAGTGACTGAAAAAACCCCCAAACCTTTAACATCGGCACCAATACTATGCCAGATGTGGCAGGTTCCTTCCAGGGACTATCGCACTCTCTTAATATTAGGAGGTAACAGAAATATCTTTACCTGTCCAAGCCCATTGTTCTGGAACAGCCAACCTGTATAGGCAATCTCCAGAGAGTCTCCTCCTTCTACTCCCTGCCCTTCTCCAAGAAGGAGATCCTGACAGAGGACTGAATCGAGCACTGGGGAGCTGTTGCATTTGGCAATGCATACCTGCAGAAGGAAAGCCTATCAATGTCTCTGGCCATTAAAACAGAGCGGTAAATTCCACTATGATTCATTACAAATCTGATACATTTCTTACTGTACTGATCAAGCCCAGATTATAGATGCATTTAAGAGGTGTTTCATGTTTCCTTGTGCGGAATTTTACTGAGCTATATAAGAAGTGAATACTTTCTGCTCTATGGAACTGCTGGTCTTAAGGTAGTTCAGAATCTTGATCCTTGTGCGGAATTTTACTGAGCTATATAAGAAGTGAATACTTTCTGCTCTATGGAACTGCTGGTCTTAAGGTAGTTCAGAATCTTGATTAAAAATCCCATCAGAAGTAACAGACTCCCCGCCTCAAAGAGGCCCGTATCTAGTGAACAGAACTCAGCCAGGCTCATCACAGATTTGCCTCAGTCACAGTCAGGCAGATACTCAAAGCTGAACTTCAGTGAAAAACTATGACTCTGACTTACAACCTTTCAGCAATAAGGTGCTCTCAGAGATACATCTTGATTTGCCTGTTGTTCTGAACAGGCCAGCAAGTCACACCTCGCACAGAGTAAGTAGTTACCTGTTTACTGAAATCCATTGCTGCCTTTTCTGACTCAAACATGATGGACCAGTTTTGTCTCTGATCATCATAGAACGTACTGTAATTGTTGGGCTGAACCTGTGGGAAAGTAAATCAGTCCTACGTTACACATGAGAAGATGCATTCAACTAAAATATTAAAAAAAACAATCCACATCCAAAAGAAGCTTAAAATCAGAGCTACTGAAATTAAGCAGAGGCAGAATCTTGCTGTATTGCCACCCACGTTCAGAATGCACAAATTAGCTTTTATTTACATGCTCATTATCGTGGAAGAATGATTTTAACTCAAATACTTGAGCATATATTAAGTTCTTCATAGATGCTGCAGCTTTCACAAGATGATGAAAGCTTTCACAAGCTTCTTTGAATCAATACAAACAAAAAGTAGATTACTTACACTTACAAATCTCAGTATATATTATAGAACCTAGCTTCAATTGGAGGAGTCACTCCTTTCCTCACTTCTAAAAATCCGAGTCATCACCAGCTGAGTACATAACCCATTAAACTTTCAAAATGCACTTATAAAACTAAAGCGCAAGCTAGCATCCTGGTCAGAAATTTGGACTGAAATTCTACTATTTCAGAGTAGAATTTCTATCTATCAAACCAAGAAATTTTATGTCACCTGATGACAAGCTAAGAGTGGCAAATCAACACACCAATTTTCTATAAAACTGGCAGAAAACAGAACTTCCCGAGAGATCCCATTTTGAGATTTACAATGCTCCACATTGTTCTTAGCAGAATGCTGTGTGTCCAATTTCTGAAAGAAAACATTTCCTTACTATCTTTTCCTTTTGCTTGCTCAGTCATATTCTCTCAGTCACTTAACTACAATTATTATCAAGAGGAATTTTGTTCTGTTTCTACCCATCGTAGGACTGCAAAACTCAAAACATCTCCTCTGTGACCTAGAGGTAATAACATACCTCCTACAGTGTACAAACTTGCATCATGAAATCTGCTGATGAAGTGCTCTGCAAAAGGCAGATGTAAGTGTCTCTCGTGCAATACACATTAGGAGGAGGAGCAGAACAGCGCTCCCACTCACTGTGACACCTCTTGCTGTGTCAGTCAGATGTTTGATCTCAAAGGCTATAATCTAAGATTTAAGAAATCATTTCAGAGTCAATTCCTGTTTGCTGTGAACAATACAGATCATTGGAAGCTTTCTCATCCAGAGTCTTACCGTGAATATGAAGCCTGGATGGATCCTTGCAGTTGCAATCTGTTGCTGCTGGCTGATGTAAAGGAGGATCCTGTACTGGATTCCACAAGGAATTGGGCCGGGAAGAACAAACAGCAGAAACTCAAAATATCATCAGTTCTAATGTGTTTTGTCAAATTGTAAGCCTAAGGCTACAGCATTTATTTCCCAAATACACCTTGCAGCAGCATTTTTCAAAGCAAAAATAGTTAATACTGTACTTAACACAATTTTGTAACCTATTAAAAAAACCTTGAAAACATGCAAGCTTTATTTAGCTACAGTAATCAAACAATTCAGACCAATTATTTTGCAATAAGCAAGGTGCTTTAACTAATTCCACATTTTTCACAGTTACTGTGTAAAAAGAACGTGCACTAACCCTTCAATACATAAAACTCATAATGCATGGTATATGGGCATAAAACAATTCAAAAGATTGAGTAATAATAAGTTGGAGGGAGCTTTCCAAGTACTAAACAGTGCAGATATAACATTATACATATTTGGCTCCACTAGACATGATCTAGTAAGGAAAAGTGCTTTCCTTTATGCACCTATAGCAATGGCTTCTTCACTCCACACAGCTGGGTGGTGAACTGGGAATAATCCAGTAACTGTTCGCAGCTGTGCAGGTGGCAATATTACAAAGGCAGGCTGAGAAAGGCTGCCTTAGCTTCCTTCTGCTAGCCCTATCCTTCCCAGCTCCCCCATGAATGCCACACCTGCACACTTCTCAGATCAGTGACTCAAGAATTAGTTTACTAAACTACTATTTTTCTTTTGTTCTTGCCAAAGCAGAAGCAACTTAGTGAGACAACAAGAATTACGAACTGGGGGGATACAAACACCATAAATACCAACATCAAGGACAGATCAGAGTATTCAAACTATCTTTTAAATACACCAATTTACCGGGCACCCCAGTGCTGTTCTTAGATGAGTACTTGAGAAGGAAGGATTGGGGAGGAGAGATACTTTTGATAGCAAAATACAAAACTTACTAAACAACTTACTAAAACTGTACTACTGGACAAAATTTTGCTTGATACTGATTTCCACATACACAGATTTATGATCTGGTTGTCCAAAGACATTCTGAGTAAATATCAAAATCACTTCCGGAAACATTAAAAGAGGTGCAGTGCCTGAATCATTGCAAAATATTTCAGGCACAAATTATAAGAGATCTTACAAACTCGTGGATTGCAGAAAAGAAAGATGTCACCAAGCTACACGGCTAAGCCATAAGTAAATCCAGGAGGGCAAGGAAGCATAAGCAGCAGTAGAACTAAGACCTCCAACATCAAAAGCAAAGACATTCTGGTGAGCTCAGAGAAACACTGCCTCATACCAGTGCACTCTCGGCATGAAAATGTTGAAGTGAAGCGTTTCTCACCTCTTTAGTAGCATGGTTTCCCACTACAGCTGCTCCATACTTGCCTTGCTTCAAGTACTGCCCATTTGTACTGGAAGACAAGCGAGATACTCAACTGCAGAACAACCCCTGCCTCAGATTTCTCCTACTGTTGCTGATCTTTTCTTCTTTAGAGTTCAGGTCCCTTTCCTCATGCCTAAAACATTATGCAGTCTTTCTTAGCTTAAAGACACTACAACTTTCTTGCTTGCCCACAGATTACAGGACCATACATTATGGAGTTTGAGTTGAAAACTGCTCTTTTCCACAGATCCAAGGCAAAGGAGTTTTTACATGATGGCAGCGTCAAATGGACAAAGAATTTTACTGCTGTCGCTCTATGCGCATGCCTCAGTTCTCCAGAAGGGAATGTATGAGACATAAGCACCTGACAGAGCTGCCTGGAAACAGTGCAAATGTCAGGCCAGCACCCCAGGATGCAGCTCCCTGTAATGGCCAAATCCAGAACTTGCTATTTATTTGACAACTGCGTAACCCAGAACTGCAGCACGATAATGGAAACTTTTTTTGAGCAGAAACTTGCATCGACTTGTAGCATTTCTACCATGCAGACACATGTTTATAAAGCAATGGTCTGCCCACTCACCCAAAAATATCTTCCCTCTATGATTAGGTCTTAATCTCCCAGAGACACAGACTCTAAAAGGTCATGCAGGAAACCACCACTGCACTTACTATCGATAAGCATGAACCGCAGTGGCCATGAACACTGATGGCGCTCCTGAAGCTGCTGGTGCCACAGGAGCCTTCTGGGCTGCCTGACCTGCTGAAGAATAAAAAGCAGGAACAACTGTCAGTGATACAGAACTGCCACATTCGCTGGCCAGTGACAATGCCATGGCACATTCCTTCCCCCAAGGAAAAAAAGAACTCCAGAAGAGAGCAAGAAAACCAAAGAGTGATATTCCAAAGTCATTAAAGGCCTCTAGAGTAACCAGGTGCAGAGAGGGGACTAAAGGAAGAGAGTATCATTAAAGAAAAGCTAAGTGAATTATTTGCACTGCTGTTCTTCACAAAGGCCCTCATTCTCCCAGCAAGACACATACTGCTAAGTTTTTTCCCCACACGGAAGCCCATTTACTTACCAGCTGCTGCCTGACCCTTCTTAGGCTGCTTTGGTGCAGTGTACTGGAAGAATTCATTTCCATGGCTTGAGACTGTTTGATCCAGACCAAAGAGAGAGGCCAATCTAGCACTAGAAAGAGAAGTTAATTAATTCACCTTATTTAACATGGGCTTTATAGATAAGGTATACCATTCATTATAAGGTATATAAAATATAAAGTGTTTACCATCGCTTTAGAGATAAACAAAGGGGTGCATGTTAAGCAGCTCTATACTAATTAGCCATTTAACTTTGAATAAGCAGAACTTTTAGATGAAGAGACTGGGTTAAGTGGTACAACCGTGTTTCATTTCCTCAAAAGCTACTGTAAGGAACAAACAAGTACTGAAGCTACACCATAAAAGAAGTTACTTTAAAGCAGTAACTAGCACTACCCTCATATGAAATGGTTGCTGAAAAAGCTACGCGGCAACAGAGAAGCTACCATTCAGCACATGAATTTTTCTTCTTGAAGTGTCCAGGAAACTATTCCTCTGTTAAGTTTTACTATGGCAGGTGCTCTTCCATCAAAGGGCTGAAGGTTTAATGCTGCAGGCAAGCAGGCTATTCCTACAACACAAGACGTTTGCAGTTTTACTGCTTTAAGCCCATTTAAGCTCACCTACTCCTGGTATCACAGGACAATCGTGTAATTCAAACTATGAAGCAGAATTCACAAAGGATAACACCACTGTCAGTGGACACGAGATGCTTTAAAAATAACCATTTACTAAAAAGAGAGAGGATTAGTTTACAACACTTGTTAAACAGAAGATCCTCGAAGAGGGTGAGGAGTGAGCACAGCTGAAATTACAAGCGCCAAGGAATCTTCAAGTGGCAACAAGTTACCCACTGTATGAAAACCCGAAAGTGCTACACATTAAAACGCTATCAACAACGGTCGGAAAGTGCTGAACGTGCCTTAGGTAGCCATCCCTGTTTAAAATGCCCCAATCCGGCGTTTTCAGGACCTCCCCCTTATACCCTTACTTACACGAAACCACCCGATTTCTCTCGCCCGTCCCCTCCAGCACAAGCAGCAAGCCCCGGGCAGCCGCTCCCTCTCCTCCTGGAAGGGCTCCCGAAGAAAACTCCGCCCGGGTCTCCGGGCAGGCGGACTCAGGCCCCGGCGCCCCCCGGCCCCAGGCTGCCGCCCGCCCCGCCGGGCAGGCCGC
>VZTL01007840.1:0-11332 GCA_013400535.1 Scopus umbretta
TGGATGCACAGCCAGCCGCACCAGAGCCGGCATCGCCAGCCGCACCACCGTGGATGCACAGCCAGCAGCGCCACAGCCGACACAGCCCAGCCGCACTGCCGTGGATGCACCGCCAGCAGCACCACAGCCGACACAGCCCAGCCGCACCGCCGTGGATGCACAGCCAGCAGCGCCACAGCCGACACAGCCCAGCCGCACTGCCGTGGATGCACCGCCAGCCGCGCCACAGCCGGCACAGCCCAGCCACACCGCCACATGTGCACCTGGGCAGGTTCCACTTCGGCACAGCTGCCGTGCCACTGGCTTGTGGGTGTCTGCAGCGTGCACTGACGGGGACCGTCACACCTCAGCAGCACACTTGCTATCCAGTGCTTCAAAAATGTTTTTTCTATACCTGAAATAGCACAGATAGGGTAGTAGCGATAAAAAGCTGTTTGCAAGGAAAAGAAAAATGTGTTTCACCTGACATCCAGGGAGCCCTGAGATGTGTATGTGTACCATGCTACTCATGCGGTCAGTGGAAAACACATCTGGAAGGTTCTTGACTGTCCCTGAATGAATAACTGGCATCTAATGCAGGGGACTTTCCAACTATGTAATTTATTCCATTTTTTGGGGATAATTGTAATTAGCATTCATTGCAGCCTGCACCTCCGTAAGCGTTTTACCTAATCCTCACAGAGAACCGCTTGCTCAGAGGAGGAACCAGAGCAAGCCCTTCAGTCCAAGCCCCTTCCTTCTGACCTTTATAAGTACACTCAGGCACTAGAATTAAAAACACATGGGCATTCTTCAAGTGACCATAAAAGGGGACCTACGTATGCACTTCTCCACATGCCCTTATCCTGCCTATACGCCAATTACATTAAAGTCCAATGCTAGGAAGTCTTGGCTGTTAAGTTCCTAAATACTGCAATAGTCTCTTTCCAATGGAAGTTTCTTCCCAGTTACAACTGAGTTTCCCTGTTCCCTTCCTTTTTCCCCACCCCAGGTATCTGAAATATAGATATGATGGCCTTTTGTTGCCACCAGGTAATCCCTCTAAATTCACAGGACATAAATCATATGCCAGTATTTTGAACAGTGATGCCAACTTTTGTTGAGTTGTGGATTTTGTTTGGGCGGTCTGTTTGTTTGTTTGTTGGAGGGTGGGGAGGAGTGGTTTTTTTGATCAGGTAGCTAACCTGAAATGAAGAAAGGAAGAAAGAAATATTTTTTCATGAGCAAAGACAGCTTTATTTTCCCTTGTACAGACCATGCAGAAACGGGAGACCCAAAGCAATGAGCCAGTATCCACAGTGCCATGCTTTTACATCTTTACCTTATCCTTACTGCTTTGCTTCAGAGCCACTCAGTGCACTTCTCCAGTGCTCCAGTATGCTGTAACCACCTTATCACCCAAATAAGTATAAAAGGTCACTTAGATCTTTGGACAGCTAGGCTGTAACAAAAGTAAAACCTTGGACAATGAGGTAACTGTCCATGCCGTAACAGCCTTTTGCAGTTTAACCTGAAAGCTACTTGGAGCACCATCAGCCTCAGAAGTCTACCAGCTCTCTGCTGATGCCACTAGAACAAAATAAGTGTATTTTTTGGAATAATAAATGAAACTGATCACCTTCCAGAACTGTCAGCAGAGCTGTAAATACATTACATTGCTGTTTAATTTAATTACACCGCACAGCTAACCATCAGCTTATAAGATTTTGGTGTGCACAGTCAAATCAGCAAGCCGCTGAACTCGGTGCCTGTGTCTCTTCACTAGTCCCAGGTATCGGAAAAGACCCTGAGCAACAGACTAGATGTAAATTAGCACATCAACATTCACACAGTCGTATCTCATTGCTTAGCAGTATTCAGAGCCGTCTATTCCCACACATCCGAAGCACTTTTGATTTTCCTTAACTGTCACCTAAAGCAATTTAATTCCTGAAGAACAGTGGGAGAGGGAGAGAGGACACTGACATTTATCTTCTCTTGTTAGGAGAAGCTACCCCACCTCTCTTCACTTAGGTAGATAAATGCCAAAACAGAGCTTAGCCATCGTTGCTGTTCTCCCTGCTGCGCACCTATCCATACTCTGGTACACACAGCATCCGCCGTCCCTCTGTTACAGCCACCTCACCCTGTGTTGCTTCTCTACAACTTTTAGCCACGTCACACAATAGGAAGTTATTACTCATGATTAACCTAGGTGCCTTGTTACAGGACCCGAGGATAAGGTGGTAGAAAGCGCACGTTAATAAAAACACACCTATGAAATGTTTCATAGACTCTGCTGAACGACAAAGCGCTTGAAACTGCGGCTGGAGAGCAGCTCCCTGGAAAAGAACGGGAAAAGTCGTATCTGCTTTTACATCTCTCAGGCTGACCACGAACAACAGGCTCAGCAACTTCCCCCGTCCCGTACGTCCAGACGGGGCACACTGACAGAGGCTCAGTCATGGCCATGGGGTCGGAAAGCCCAAGTCCTGACCCCAGGGCAGAGGAACACCGCTGCGAGTGAGCATCTTCGCTCCACACAAATGTTTCCCACCGCACTCAATTTCAGGCATTCCCACAAGAAATGAATGGATATTTAAAAGGAAACGCACGTTATCCCCCTATCTGCGTGGACTGGTGAGCGTGCAGCGCACCACACACCCTCCTCCAGCCGATGCACTGCCTGTGACCCCCCACCAGGCGAGAACTGAACCAGCTGTAGGCATTTTAACTTGCTTACCGCTTCTGAAACCGAGTTTCATGTGATGAAAGTACCAAACCACAGAAAGAGCAACTTTCTTCATTTCCAGGAAGGTTTCACTTGTCAAGTGACACATGCTGACACTCTGCCAGCCGCAGCATGAGATGACATTGTGAGCGCCCTCACAGCCGGGCACCGACAGTGCAGGCTCTCCCAGCTGGCAGCTGCCGGTGCTGCTGTCTACCAGCGACCTGGCACCATCGGCTCCATCTCGTCAGACTTGTACACCTGGAAAGCTGCAGGCACCGGTGGGAATGCCAGCAGAGCCGGGAAGGTCACCACACCACCAGCCACCACCGGGAACGTGGTCAGTAAGGTGTGCGGATCCCTAGCAGTGTGCTCCTGCGTGCTACTCTGAATTCACAGAAAGCCCGCTTCAAGCCAGTTCCGAGGACTGTGGCCTCTACAGAATAGGCCAAGTGTTAATACGGTCTAACATGTTACCTGAACTGTATTTCCAATTACTTTTTCTTGATTGCCCTTTTCCCTCCCTATCAGTCAAGCGTCCTGTGAATTGCTGTTGGGTTTATTAATTTTTTCTTACTCCACTCCATGCACACAGCGTCAGCTGCCTTCAAGGTTTGTTTTACCCCGATCTCCTCTCTTTAGACCTCCCATACATGCATGAGCCCCTCGAGGCCTCGCAGGACCCTTCCTCCCTCACCTCCAGAAGATGCCTGGGCTGTTCCTACGGGAGGGACGATGTGAAATCCCCACCCAGCGCCGCTCTGCACCAAGGGGCAGGCCGTGCTCAGCGGGTCCTGTGGGACAGGGCATCCCCCTCCGGCTGCGTGCCAGGCGAGACAGACTCAAGTGTTCAGGGTCTGGTGGACAGGGAGGAGGAAGAGGGTCCCACCGACCGGGCATCGAGAGCGGGTGTCTGCCCGAGAGCAAAGGAGCGCCCCAAAGGGCGCTCTGGGCTGAGCTGCTGCAGCCCTCGCCTCCCTTCTGCTTCCCGGCAGCACTGCCGCACGCTGCCAGGACCGGGGTGGACAGGCTGAGAGCTGGTACCTCCGCAGGCAGAGAGCTGGCAGAAAGCTGGCCGGCTCAGCACGGGCACGCTGCACAGATCGGTCCCTCGCGGGCACCACCTGAAAGGTGCGAGCACCGCTGGTGTCACCAAACCCCCAGCCCCTGGGAACGCCCTGCCTGGCAGCATCACCTTCGCCAGCGCCTGCCGCGGCTGCTCCCAGCAGGCGGACACCGCAGCCCCGCTCCCCAGCGCAGAACGCCCACGTAGATGCTGGATTGAGATTTGGAGAAACAGCACTTGCTGCTGTTGTGGCCAGGTCGGCTGTGTGTGCTGGACCTCCACGAAATGCAAAAGCAGAACAATTTGCACCCGGCTTACCCCATCGCTGCATCGACCAGCAGGGATCACCTCAGCGTGCGCACCGGGGACGCGTATGGGAGCTCCCCCAGGCGGGAAGAGGCCAAGCGCGAGGAGGGCAGAGGAGCGGGAGCGTACACGGCCCCGCACAGCCCACGCTCTGCCCCGGCGGCGATTCAGCCACAGGCCCCATCTGCACCTCTGTTAACGGCGAAATTATAAAATGGGAAATGGCAAAGGAGACATGAAAACACTACGAAGGTTTGAAAGAACAAGACACATAATGAAATGCAGGAAACATTAGATTTGCAGGCTCTATGTATACTGTATTCTCTCCAAGAAAGGCAGTTTAGTTTTGTAAACAGTTGTCAGTTAAAAGATTTAAAAATACGTATCTTCTTAAGCCATACAAGTGAAAGATAATGCATGGTCTTGGGTGAGCACTAGCAACTGTTTCCCATAACTGCACTTCTCAGTGTTCAAATGTTTTGTCCCCTTTCAGCAGTGCGAATTCAGAATGGTTTTTCTTCAGATTTCTTCCAGCGCTATTGAGAACGGACCACGGCCTTCAGCGTAGAGAGTGACAGCAAAGTTATTAATTATTTCTGAAGGAGAAAGAGAGCCAGTAACCCAAACGTTGTGCTTATTACCACACACTTTCATGACTTGCAGTTACCGAGTTCTCTGGATTTAACCTGTTTCTGTGTTACACGACACACTGAAAAGCTTCACGCCCGGAAAGGTTTTCAATCCTTAGACTGAACGAGGAGCATCGGCTGTGCTGGGGAGGCTGGGGGGCCACGAGCGTGTGGCAAGAGCTTGTCTCTGGGCAAAGCACGCACAAAAAGCCTCAGATCCGGGGGAAGCAAGATTTAAAGCAAAAACAAAGCACCGCTGACAATACTAAACACAGCTTTTCTGACACCTCCTTGTAATTCCCACTCCCTCCTCCCCCCACTTACTTACTTAGCTACCACTTTGATAGTACATAAAGGCTTTTTTCTCTTGTTTTTAAATAACAGGGAAAGGCATCTGTGCTCTCAACCCACAGCCACATAAGAGTCAGGCTACAAAAAAAGTTTGCCTTGCAATCTGATCAGTGATTATTTTAATAAGTAATTTGCAGAGCATGGAAGCTTAACATATCTGTATCTGACCCTAAATAAATAGGATTTGGGATTTTAGAACCGCCTTACTGGGCATTAGCCCATAGTTTTCCAATCAAAAAGGCAACGTTTCCTCCCCAGGGCTTGAAATCCCTGACCGGCTGAGATGATGAAGCCGGGCGAGAGAACCAGTGCCGGGCGCCCAGCCGCACGAGGAGCCAGCCCCCCGGCTCCTTCGCCCCGCCGGCGAGCCTGCCCCGGCCGGCGGAGCACAGCTGGCGGTGGCTGGAGCGGGGACGATGCTGCGGGGCAGCCCCAGCCCCCGGGGACCCGGCCGGGCCCTGCTGGCCACCCCGTGGGAGCAGGCCAAAAGAGCAGCACGTGGTTTATGATGCTTATGACTTTAGGAGAGGGCAAGAAACCTCTCCCGGTCCCTGGGTCAGGGCTGGGACTGTCCCATCTCCCCGGGTCCCTCTCCTGGCAGTGCAGTGGGATGCCCCCAGACCTGGGACAAACCTGTCTGGGTCAGAGGTACGGGATGCGTGAGGAGGCCAGGCTTTGCTCCCCGTCCTCTCCACGGCTCTGTCACTCTGACACCCCCGACAGTCTCGCAGCATGCCCTTGTTTCCCTGAAGGTCCCAACCCCTGGAACAAAAAAGTATGGGGGAGAATCCCGATCTGAAAAACTCACGTCTAGCGCTGTGGAGAACGCTGGACATCTTGCACCCAGCGGATTGGGAAATAGGAAGTAAAAGGAGGAATGTATGCCAATCTGCGACAACTGAGCCCTAAACTTCAAAGCGGTGTAAGCTGACAGTGACACGTGGGTCTGGGAGTCCTCCCCAAAGCTGCAGCTGGAGGCAGCCAGCACCCAGCGGCACCCAGCAGCACCCAGCAGCGCCCAGCAGCACCCAGCAGCACCCAGCGGCACCCAGCGGCACCCAGCCGGCACCCAGCCGGCACCCAGCTGGCACCCAGCGGCACCCAGCGGCACCCAGCCGGCACCCAGCAGCGCCCAGCGGTGCCCAGCGGTGCCCAGCGGTGCCCAGCGGTGCCCAGCGGCACCCAGCCGGCACTGGTCAGCAGAGGGTGGCTGCAGGATGACAGGTTGGAGCAAGAGGCAGGTTCGGCACCAGCACGCATGGTTCATTCCCTGTACATCGAACAGCTCCACAAACGAAGCGCTCCAGTTTCCGATCACCAGATCACCGGGGTGAGGCAGGAGGGATGCATACTCTGGTGTGTGTAACCCTGCAGCCTGCCAACACATGGTTTGAAATTAAAATGGGGATTATTTTAAGCACGTTCCCCCAGGTTTTGCAGCTTCTCACCCGTTTCCATGGGGATGGGCACCGTGCCGCGCAGCTGCCGAGGCTCTCCAGCCTCCCGCGGTCCCCACGAGGACGAGGATGGCGGGGAGGCAGAGTGGGGACCATCCCTCGAGCGCTGCTCGGGCTTCAAGAGCCCCCCAGGCCCAGCATGTCCCTGAAGCTGGAGCACTTCAGCAAACTGAGCGGCTAGGAAACAGCTTCAAGATGCGTAACAGTTTTCTTGTTTTACCACGGAAACACATTTTTACAGAATAGTATTTCTCAGCTTGGAAACTCGCAAGCAGGCATTTGCAGAGCAGCTCTTTTATAAGTTTTAGACCCAGGTCTAACAACAGCCCATGGGGGAGACCAACCACCACGGATGCGGGGCATCGCTGGCCTGCGCTCAGGATGGTGCCCCACGGCCGACAGAAGCCAACCCAGAGCTGCGGAGGCAGCCCGGCCGCCGCCGAAGAGGGGGCATTTCTTTTTTCCTTCCCCAAACTCCTGTCTGGTGCCTCCTCCCTGCATTACCTGAGCCGAAGAATTGCAAACGCAGATCGTCCCCTGAGAGGGGAAAGAAAAACGCCCACGGTCACTTCACCTAACCCAAAGGCTAACCCCGAGTACACGCTTCTTTGGGTCAGACTGGTTTACTGGAAGAGTTGTACCTGTGGGCTGTAAAACTGGGAACTTGTTTTAAAAAGTTGATTTTGATGCAAGTAGGATAAACCCAGGAGACTGCACTTGACCCACTTACAAATAGCCATCTGCACTCCAGCAGAGAAAGTCAAATAAGGGATAGGCAAACAAGTGATCGAGACAAAATCATGATGAAAATAACTGGGCTGCAGCATTAAACCCTTGTAAACCAGCTGGAAATCTAAGTCAGTGTCAGGAAACAGGCAGAAAGCCCTCGGACCACTCACCTCGGTGTAAGCAACGGAAGGAACAGCTCAGCAGAAAGCACCAGATGGCTTTTTACATCTTCTCATGTATATTTACATACACTTTTTCAGTAAGCCACTTTGATTCAGGAGAAGCCCCAACCAAAACACACTCTTGAAATTCCTCTTTAGATATAGCTGCATATAAAGATCCATCATGCTGTGTTTTTTTCCCCCTCTCTCACGTAACACAACTGTGGGCAATGCTAATAGCACTAAGTGCAAGAGTGCCTTGTATTTCCCATTACTCAGTCCTGTTCCCCAAGTCCTAGCAACTCTGCTAAATGCTTTTTTTAATGTTTGGGTTGAAACATTCCTGTTGGCTTCACAATTATGGGTTTTTGCCATTTAGTATAAAAAAATTTTAAAAAAATAAATAAATAAAGGGGGGGGGTTGCATCAATAAAACTCGCGTGGCCATTTCCCGGAATAACAACAGAAAAGACCTTCTGCTCCCATGAAAAACAAGCCTTGCGACTGTGGGCGGAGACATTCCAGAGCCCAGGGTTCACAACAGGCAGAGAGGCAGCTTGCACCCGGACTGGGCCTTCTTCGGTCCCGGCGAACAAATTCACTGACCAAGTAAGAAGCTTTGAAAAGGTTCTTACAGGTATAAATAAGAAACCCTAAAAAGCCCTGTCAGACAAAGGCCTATTTTTCCTAATGGAAATGAACGATTCACTGCAGTTTGCTGAGGCCACCTCATTCCAGCACACCATAACTCAGAGTGCTCAACCGTGCAGCCCTGCTATTCTTTTGCCTTACAATCTTCTTCCCACCCTTTTTATATTCTTTTTCCCCCACCCCATTCATTAAACTTTCTCTGTTCAGAAACGGTGTACAACGTACTTTGCCAAAAGCTAGCTGTCAAAAGGCATCACTAGGTAGCATCTCTAGTTGGACAGGCTGGAACTTGCACCCAACTGATGCATATGCAGCAGCTACCGAAAATGCCACGTTTTCTGTGTAAATGGAACCAGCTGAAGCCGACGCTCGCAAAGCGAGGGGAACCGATCTCTCACGCACCAGTGCTTTCTGGAAGCGCACACAAAACACGCAGACGCTCTCCTTTCAAAGTCAGCTTTTCTATTAGTTGAATCCCAACTCCGAAACGCTCAGAAATATTTCAAAGGTTGCATGCGCAAACATGAAACAGCAAAACGTGCATGCCGCAGCCAAGCACAGCACCAAAAGCGTGTCAGAAGGACGCAGATGCACCGTGTCCCCCCCCTGCAGCTCAGATGAAGCGCAAAGGACCGGTCGCACTTGTCCTGCGCCCGGCTTCGCAGCCAAGAGACGTTACCTGAACCGGGGGAAAACTGGGGGGCAGGGGACAACACAGCACGCAGGAGGGGAGGTGAGGAGGGAGCAGGACAGTCGTTCCTTGGGCACGGCTCTCCATCGCACAGCTCCACACAGGCTGCACCAGCACCGACCTGCCCCGGGCACGATCCCTGCCGAAGCAACGGGTTCAGTCCCAGCATTAACAAAAATGATGCTGGAAAAAGTGGAGAGGGTTGAGAGAGGATCCACAGGACAGGCTCGGGAATATGAAGTTTACCCTCAGAAGGCCTCTGAGACAGACTCAAAGGGCTCAATCCACACATCCCACCACCGAGGACACCGGGCGGCCGTGATCCCAGCCAGCCCACTACACCCAGACAGGCGCGTGACAACAGAAGCTCCTCCAGTGTATCAAGGTGAGATCCAACCGCAGGAAGCTGACGTTGGGCAGACGCAGACTGGAGAGAAAGGACGATTTCTAACTGTGAGGTTAAGAGCGGATAAACCTCCAGGGCCGGGCGTTTTACCCCAAACACATTACTGCCCACCCCAGGAAACCCCACCACTCTCTGGCTTAGCCACACCAGTTTGACCTGAGGCAGTAAATCTGCCAAGTCCTGAACCAGTCCCAAAGAAGTCAGGCAAGAGGACTGTAAGGGTTTTCTTGCCTCAAAAATCTACACATTTGGAGTTTGAGTCATCTGAGAGTAAATACTGGGCCTTGTGTTACTACTCACTAGAACAGATGTTAACCTCCTATTTACATACACCCTATCATAACTAAAAGGGATTAACCATTGGATTTAGAGAGTCAGGCTCATTCTTGTATAGCCATCTCTGGGAACCACCTATGGGTAAAAACTCATCTACTAACCTTTTTCCTTTTTTTTTCCCTGATTTATTTCACTTTAAATTGTCATCACTAGTAATTCTTCCACATTATGTCACACACAAAATCAAAGTATTAACTGGCTTCTTTATGTAAGGAAGTTATTGGAATGTCTTAGATCTCCATAGCAACCATGCCGTGCCAGTAAATATGAGTTCACCAGAACAACACTGTAATTGCTCTGAGCACACACTAATAAGCAATGACGAAAAAGCAGGCAATATTAAGAAAGCAATGCCCTAACAAGTCTCCACTATGCAAAAGCGCTGCTTGGAAATGCCTTATGAGACGTTACCGGGTTTTTGTCAACGGTCTTTTACCTGCAAAGCTCAATTTCCCTGTATTGGCTGTACAGAGGCTCAGTTCAGAACGAAACGCTTTCTGCATTACATAGCAAAGCCTCCAATGTAAGCATCTTTACTTGGCTTGCTTGCCGTTCCTGCTGACCCACCACGTCCAAGAGGAAACACATTTTCCACTTTGAGCACAAAATTCTGGTAAAGCCCACCGGAGCTGCACACACCCAGCGGCCACATCGACCCAATCTCATGCACACCGTTCGTATAAAGGGACGGGGAGCAGGGGGCGGATGGATTTTGCAGTTTCCCTTCCAACAGCTATTTTGTTGTGTGTTTCAGTCACGCCACAGCAGACCCCTTGGGCAGTGAGGTGTCATTCTGACAGACGGTTTCTCTACACTTCTGTAGTAAGAGATGCAAGGGTTAACAATTCAAAATATCAACTAGCTACTTTTCCAGCAAAAGTTTACCTTATTCAACATCCCTTCAGCTGTCAGAAGCAGCACAGACAGTCTCAGATTTGATCACCCTCACCAAGGGGATGCCAGAAGACCCGGTGCTCACATAAACCAGAAAATCAGTGTGCCTTGAAGATTCCAATTAACATATATATTTAACTCCAAGTTTATCTAGTGTACAATTCTAGTGCCCTGAGCAGCCGGGGATTTTCACCAGTGCTCGGCCGGTGTCCTAGGGCCAATGCAGCGTTCTTTGTATGTGGGGAGAGCTCCCAGCCATCCAGCACCCCGTCCGCTGGCCTGACGCCTCTCCTGAGTCCCCCACCCACAATCAAAGCTTGCTTTCTTTGGTCCTCTGAAATTTCACCCTGCATCTGAGGGTGGTATTTCATAGTGTATTTCATTTCATATTCCGTATGCCGCTGTGGTATTTCATAGTGTATTTCTACAAAAAAAACGTGTTTGGGAAAAAAAAAAAAAAAACAACAACAAAGCAGCCTTTTCGCAATGACAAGTAGTTTTTAGGAGTCTGATGGCCAGCTGCGCTCGTTCTTTCCTGGTTAAAACCAGAGACTTCCTTGCACAGATTGAAACTTCGTGGCTAAACTGTCCCCCGCGACACGCACGACAGCCGCCCCGCTTCTGCAAGGCTGCGCGCTGCCGGGGGCTGCTCGACCCCTGTGCCCCGCGGGATGGGGGTCCCCCACGGGCCCTCTGCCCCCGGCCAGGGCGCAGCCCGCGGGTGGGACGGGACGGGACGGGACGGGACGGGACGGGACAGGGCCCGCCGCGCCGAGCCCAGCGGGGCTCAACAGGTGCGGGGCGTCGCATCCCGGCGCCCGGCGGCCCAGGGCACCGCATCCCGGGGCAGGGCACCGCGTCCCCCACGGAGCATCGCATCCCGTGGCAGGGCATCCCGGGGCCGGGCATCACATCCCGGGACAGGGCATCCCGGGGCCGGGTATC
>VZTL01007854.1:0-26010 GCA_013400535.1 Scopus umbretta
GCTGGGCCCTAACAAATGTAGAAATTTGACAGGGCAAAAAGCAAACAGCAAAAGCAGCTATTTTACAATGACAGTGCAAAACAAGCAGTTGTTCATGTCTGCTTCCATCATCTATTATTCAACTACCACTAATGTATGCCAAAAATAGATTTTGCTTACTTTGCTTTGAATTTGAGGTTATCTTGACATAATTTTCTGATGCAGCAACTGTGATAAGGAATAAATATCAAGTCATACAATAAAAAGGCTATTATAATAAAGACTGTTCAGAAAGAAGCAAAACAGAAGTTGTATGTTGTTTTAATGATTTGCATTGAAATCAGGTTTCACAGCACTTAGCAGAATATTATTCTGAGGCATGGACACAGATATATTGTTCTTTTGGGGAAAAAAAAAACAAACCCACACTCTAATAGGAACTCACTGCAAATTGAGAATGAAAGTACATTTAAAAACTTTTCTGCAGAAAATGGTACTGTTTTTTTGCATCTCCAACTTTCAATTTCCAAAATAGCAACAATGGGGAAATATCATCATAATATCTTTATTGCTGGTAAATTAAAACTTGGACAACTTTAAAAATAAATGTTAATTAAAATATGCAAAGGAAAGATCTTTCACTAAAAGCATGGTGAAGCCCTAGGGAAAAAAAGGCTGAAAGAATGCAGACTTTAAATCAATTTCTGAAACTTTTTAAGGGCTACACTGCTTTCAGGTAGGTGCCAGCTATATATACACACCTGACCGATAAACCAAACCTCAACATTTTCAAAAAACATCAACACAATTCATAAATTATTTATTTGGGTATTTTAAACCCGCTTTAAAGTANACACAATTCATAAATTATTTATTTGGGTATTTTAAACACGCTTTAAAGTAGAAAAATCTACAAAATTTTGTATCAAGTCTACAAGACTAGCAGAAATTATCAACTCCATGGCAAACATTCTTATATACTTTTCTCATTCTACAATATAAGAAGCTTAATACGTAAGAAGAATATGGAATCAAAATAAGAAGCTGTGCATACTTTGAATTTCTTTTAAAAATTCAGATAAGTCCCAAAGCTTGAAATACAATGTCCACATATTCAAAGACTTTTCAAAATGTCTTAACTATTATTTCAGAATTTAAGTGTTTTACAAATGCATTTATAATTTATGCCTGCATATCAAAAGCAGACATTAAAAAAAATTGTTGCACCCTTTTAATGGTTACTTCCTGAATTATTTCTGGGCACAAAACATAATTCTGCTCCTCATATGTCACAGTGGCTATGTGTAGCATTTATATTTTTCCACCGACAAAGCCCATAAAATAAAACTGAAAATCCTTTTGAAAGTGAGAGTGCACATAATGTCTACTTTTACAAACCTAAAATGTCATCAGTGTTTTAAAATATTTGCTTAATGTTCATTTCTTTGTGGAGTAACGGAAGGTAATAATAAATCTGCTACATATGATAAAGATTCTGTATTTCTTCTCAACTGGCATGAAAAAAGAGAAAGCATGAGTGTCGAGTGACTTGACAATAATAGAAGTTTGGTATTTTCAGCCTGACAGAGGAGTATGCTTCAGATTTACCAAATCACTGACAAGAATGAAACACAATTTTTGTATCAGGCATTTGAGTACATAATCTGGGCAAAATCATCTTTCTAAAACTGAATGAGATCATGTGCTTTCAACACTGAGGACCCAAAACTGCTCTCTAACAGGCCAAACATACCAACTGTAAATTTGGGGATACTCTTGGAAATGTAGATACAAGAACTGTTAGGTTAGAAGAAAGTCACAGAACATGACCTGACACTAAAACTTTGGGGAAACTTCAGTGGTACTGCATCATCACATGGTGCTATTTTGAGAGGTTGGAGGTTGAACATGATTTTGATAGAATTAGAAGGTAAGCCTATCTAATTGCAAGTACTGACCTATGTGAAAACCTTTACATCAACATAAAGGAGACAAAGATTTTCAGTTCATGAAGATTCTACAATCCTGGATCCTGACAGAGGGGGAAAAAAGAAAATCTCATCCTACAGTCACTTCAGTCTGGGGGAATTGAACACAGAGATTTAAATGTGAGAGAAAGATACAGCAATTCTCTCTATCACGTGCTCAAGGCCAAATTCTTTATCTCAGTAGGGTGTCAGTGGTTCCGGGCACAAATCCTTTTCAAAGTGTCCAGCTAAAGAACTATCCACTTTATCTTCTGGCTTAAGAATGGCATAGCCAGCAAATCATGATAGCTTAATGCTACTATGCCTCTCAGCTCTGTCCAGACTTTTTTATATATTATATATTACAAGCCAAAGAGAGCCATGGCATTTATTTTTAGATGGAGAAAAAGATAGTAAGTGTGACTTCACATGCTTGTTATCTCGACTCTTCAGATGTTGATCAACAGGTGTGAAAAGCTTTCCTCAGCTATGCTACTGCTGCATAAACAACAGGACTGCTCTGGGAGATGTTAAAACCTTATATGAAACTGTAATTCTCCAAATGAGTATGCCAAGAATTGCATCTGAAAATACACAGATTAATTTATACGGTACTTCTGTATCAATTGTTGCACGACAAATGCTTTTGGTCTTTTAAGTAATGCTGAAGTGTTGCCAACAATTTGAAACCTAAAAAGTTTTCTAAAGTAGTTAACAGAAACTATGTTGTTTCCATCAACTCAATAACTTTTTTCAGCTTTTCAACCACATTTCATCACTTAAAAAATTAGACTAACACTTTTGTTCAGATCAGAAGTATGCTATTGAAAGTAAACCCCCCATCACCCCCACTTCCTGCATTTTGGTTCACATCACACAACAGCTTCAGCACGCACAAAGTCATTTCCTTTACGGTGAAATTCAACTAGAAGATGGTCTCTGGGTGCACTGCTAATGCGCACCAACCACTAATGGGAAGTCAGTCCATAGAATCAAACTAGAGCTAAACAGCCCCCTAATATGAAACACATATTAGGTAGATGCCAGGTCCTCAATACCAACTGATCTGCTCCTACTGCACCGCGCTGCCCGCTAACGCAAATGTAGCTTGAAGCACTTCTTGCAACTTTCATAGAGAAAGTTTCTTAACAGAAATTAAATTACTGACTGTTTAAAACTAGAGATATATCCAGTCTCAGAATTTGGACCCAACTTCAGATGTTCCAAAGCTCAGAGGTGTCTGAGCTCAAATTTCGATAAACCATATAAAAGGGAACAACTGTGCAGTTGGGTATAGATCTGACTTGCATGTAAAGCACATGCACTTGATTTAAACTCTATTTTATGAGGGCTTTTCCACAAGGACAAGATTAATATTTACCTAGTCGGTTCATGCACTTATAAACAAAATGGTGGGAAAAACATGTTTGTTGACATATATCCAGCAAATTTTATCCCTAAAGGCAACCATACTCCACAAATTTGCCCTTTTGTGTTTCTTTTTCTCCTCTCATCCAAGCAAGCTATTCAGATAGCTTCTTTTGAAACTCTTAACAAGAAAATTCCACAAGCAGATTATTCCTTTTTTCTTGACACATGAAGTTTTAAAATAAAATGCATACAAGTCTTCAGCATATGCTCAGTACCACCAACTAAAATCTTTGTCTCCACAGCATATGCTTGATCAGTAATATTATCTACACAATGTCCAAGTTCACAAAGGATTTTGTTTCTATATACAATAAAGCACACATTTGTTTTAGCATACTGAGTGTTTTTAGTTACACTCAGTCTACCTAATCCTCCCTCTACCCCACACCAGGGCATGATCCAAAGACCAGTAAAGCATTTAGAAGAGTTTTGAAAGATTGTATATTACATTACTCTGAAAAAAATGCTCTCTTTGACACAGGATAGGACAGTTCTCCAAAATAAAACTTTAAAGAAATACTGTTTCATACAGTTCATGTGCTGACAAAATTACAGCTGTGTTGGAATGACAAATCCAGAAACACAGAAACTGTAGAGTAATTAAAAATTATTATGTATTACTCAGAAAACAAAATATTCAGTAAATACCAAAAGAATGCTAAGCAAGAAGAAAAATCTCTTACAAGCTTGTCAGTCTTTCTTTTCCAGACACTCTTCAAAACCAGATTTTTATAGATGTCTCATTCTTTGTATAATGCTTTTTTTTAAAAAATGTTTTTGGTATATTCTTGATTTAAAATGTTTTTAATTATCCTGCTAAACCATCAGCCTATAAAAAGTTAAATATTAATTAGACCAGACATACTGAAGAGATATGACTGGAACAATATGTTCAATGGCAAAAAAAAATAAATAAAATAAAATAAAAAGAAAAGAAAAAAGAAAAAAAAGTAATATATGCAGCCAAATTGTCTCAGCACATTCAGGCCAAAAACAAGTTTCCATATTACAACAAAAAGCAATGTTGTTTCTGATTTTATGCAAAACCTGTAGGGTGTCAGTAGCAACACCTTACACTCCTACCACAAGGCACAAAAATATTCAGCCCATTTGCATATAGAAAAGAATCGACATTTCCCAGCACCAGCTTTGCAGCCAGTGTAATTACAAGATGCTTGCAAGTTGGGCAGACACACAAAGCACAAGCACAGGTAGTTTTCTCTGAGGAAGAGTAAATCCCAAAGATAATCTATGATTGCACAAATTACAATCAGTCTTTCGGTCTACTTACAGGTAAAACATCCTTTTTCACATATTGACTATTCAGTTTGTGTGTAGAACTCATAGAATCATAGAATTGTTAAGGTCGGAAAAGACCTCTGAGATCATCTAGTCCAACCACCAAACCAACATCACCATGCCTACTAACTCGTTCAACCTATTAATTATAAACGAATGGTATCTATTTAGTTATCATATTTCTGACTGAAATTACTCTAATTGGAAGTGTTACAAATAATTCTCACTACTGCTATACTTTGCAGAGATTGGACTTGTAACATTTTTACTTCTAGAGCTTCCACATTTAAGAAAGTTGGGAGTGGGTTAAAACTGTCAAATGAGACTCTTAGTGAAATCACTTTTATTTGGGCTTTCTAATGTTTTCCAAGAATTGCATCCCTTTCTGCTGTTTTACTCATGCAAAGTCCTTCAATTTCATTTTACTTTCACTGCAAGAATACCCCTACCTTCCAAACCACAGCCACTTTTACAGAAAGCTCCTGTTCACTGCTCTAGATCTCTTGCACCTCTTTGAGCAAGCCAATTCAAAACTATACACAAGTAGGATGTATGAGGTGAAAAGTACAATTGTTCCAAAGAGAGATTCTTCCACTGTCTACCTTATGTCATTTTATTATTTATAAGAAAAGTATATATTACAAGAACACGCAGAAGCAGAGATGGCCCAACTGTATCAGCCACTGTATAGAGAATAAGAAATAATTGGTAGCCCACAATTTAAAATTCAGACTATGCAGACAAGGCAGTTACGGTATGGAAGAGAAAAGACAGAATATGAAGGATAAATGGCATGATAATTTATAAACATTTTGTTCTTTTGCTTTTTTTCACATAAGGTTGGTGGTCTGAGGTTGAAATAAAGAAGCTGTAAGAGTTACAAAGTGAGAGAAAAAGGCACAAGTAACCATTCAGCGTAAAGAAAGAACACACAGAGTAAATTCTGTAAAAACTAGTCATACACCAAGACACCAGCAAGATCTTTTATCAGCTGGTCAAATTGCTGGCTGGCTCACAACTATTTCTCTCTTCCCTAAACTCAACTGAATTGGAAAAATGAGAGACCAGGTAAGGATCCTGCACTGTGTTAACAGAACTAGTTCTTTACACTTCTGTTTGAGTATAAATTAATTTGTGACTACACAGTATCAGGGATTTCAGGACATTCTTTGATCCTAATACAGGATTATAATTCTAAAAATCTTCACATTTCTTCTCTGACTCATAATTCATCTGTCCTTTTCCATTCTCACTATGACTCGTTATGAGATTCTTCTCCATGAAAACATACACCACACAGCTCTGTTAATTGCCTTTCCTATATACTCCCTATTCACTGCTTATTAACAACCGGCCCTCCTGAATCAAGAGCTACTCTCAGCTTTGACAGAGTTCGAAAGCGTAGCGTTTCAGAAATGATGCACTGAGATACAGTGCTGCCTTTCCTTACAGGTCCACAAAAATGCTAACTAGGTTAAGTCCTTTTATTAAGTGTGGCGTTCTAATGACCCTGTGACATAAGGGCTGTTCTTTGAAAGTCACACCTAAACTCAGATGTAGCTTTTGCTGTCTGCTAGCAAAAATTGTATCAGCTATCGCCCTGATCTAGGCTGAAGTAAGGATTGAGTAAAATATGCTTTACAGTCGCAGCATCCGGGCAAATAATGAGCTGTCAAATCAATCATGGTTCTACGGTGGCATATAAAGAAAAAGGCAAAACCTTTGAGGCATTCAGACTCCTGTGTTACACTGGATCTCATTGCTGTTTGCCAAAAGGCTTTTCATGGCAATGAAATTTCCTGAAAAAAGCCCCTCCTCCTGAATGCTGAAAGGGCTCAAACTCATATTCTCACCACGATACAAAAGATAACACAGTAATCTGAAAGTAAGACAATCTCTTTTTTCCCCAAATTCCAAGGTCAAACAACAATGTTAAGTGTCTAACCTTGTATCTTAAGTACCAATAACAGAAGATCCTGGATACATGGTAAAAAATAATTAGTAAAGTAGAACAATATAATGGTTACACTCAGATTCCTACATTATTCCTACAGATTATACACGGATTCCTACACATAAGGGTGGGCAAGTTTGCCAGAGCGGTGATAAAAGAATCCTCTTTTGGATTTACATCTTAAATGACTCTGCCCTTGATACTTCAGACCTCCCTGAAAGACATCAATTTACATAAACTGACAGTAGCTCTGACTTACACATTGCCTCTTAAGTTAGAGAACCAAACTGACATCTCCAAATATTTAACATATTTTGTCCCTATGATCACCCTGTCAGATCCCAATGCCTCACATACTTGTACACTTACTGCTATCATGTTTTAATAAACCTAAGTTGCACCTGTTCAAAGGTTCGTGGAACATGTCCATTCGTCGTCTCACAATAATCAAGAGGTGACAGCTGTCCCTGTAGCTGATTCTAACATTTCAATCATATTTAGGGACACAGACAAATTTAATTAGCTGTTCATATTTAGCCCACATTTCCCTAAGAAGATTCATGGGCTATAAAGACCTGAGCCATGCAGTCTCAAGACAGGTTGGCAGCTGATACTGAAGTTATGAGAACAATGGCCTGTTTCCAGATATGTCTCTCTCTTTTTTTCCTTTTTTTTTTTTTTTAAATAAAAACAGTTAGTGAACAATGTTGCTGACTCTTTTTGTGAAAGCTTTCTTTAAAGGAAGAGACAATCAATGTCAAATACCAGTTAATGAAAATACTAGTAATCCTTGACATTTCTTGCACCCTCATATTAAAACCATTTTTCTGAAGTTTTGCATTAGATGATATTTAAGTGTTTTGTAAATTAAATCAGTATTTTTGCATTTTTTTTTAGGGTGGGGAATGAATTCGGCATAAATTTTTTAAAATATACTAGTTCTGATTTCTAATAATTTTATTCAAATTATTAGCCTCTAATCATACCTGCTTATAGGAATAACCAAAAGGAAAAAAAAAAAAAAAAGGAAGGAAAAGCAGAATTCTTCTCAGATCTTCAAGAAGAAACAATTTACCTTCATCTTCAGAGAATGTCTCTTCCATCTTAAAATGATTACCTGTAAGAGGTGAGAGAAAGACTTAACTCATATCACAAGATGAAATGCTGCTTTACATCACCTGCTATTAGCAACCTCTTCTGAAGGTTTCTTGTTCCTTCTTAGCTGAGCAAGTCAAGACAAGGTCCAAGCAAGCACAGGGTTTCTCCCAGGCAAAACATTCCCTCAAAATATATCACTTCCCCTTCCCCCAAAGAAGAACGTTTCAGTCCAATACAGAGACACATTTTGCTAAGTATCAACAAGTTTTAGATGTTCACAGCTAAATGGCTATAGTTGGAAGAGGCAAGAATTTGGTATGTAAAGGATGCTTATTTTCTGCTCCTTTGAGATGAGACCTAAAGACTTCTTCTATCCCTTCTCTCTGTCTGCTCTTGTCTAGAAAGCCCACCAAAGGAGTAACTTCACGACAAATAACTGACTACTTTGTACATATATTTATCCAAAAAAGAAATTTTGAAATTGATCTTCCTCACTTACTGGAAATTGTTGAACAGTTTATACACTCTTCCTGAAGCCTCGAATAGGTACTCTTTGTCAAAAAATAGTTATTTACTTTCTCTTTTCAAGATCGGATTTTACCTCCACTTCCAGTTCACCTATCCACAAAGCAGAAATTATTTTCCTGTGATGTGACCAAGCAATTACATACTTTCATCCCACAACTCTTTTTTTTTTTTTTTTCCAGCAAACTTTTAATGTGACATTAGGTTTCACTTTCACCTGTTGTAGCATTTCCCAGCTTAAAAGGGATCCAGTCAGCAGGCCTCAGCTCTTAAGACAAACAGTGGGGCATGAGGAGAGTAGGCCACCCTAGGTACTACACAAGCATAATGGCATCCACACGGTCCCATTCAGAAGCTAATGCCAAAACAATCTTCTGGGGCACAAAGGAAATCTCCACCATCGGTACACGGAGAGTGGGACAGTGCAGGAAGGGTTCTGCTGAGAGATTTCTCCCCTGTTCCTGCCTTGGTGGCCACAGAACTCCTGGTCCGGCAAGCTCTCTGAAGAGCCTCTATGTGCCAAGTCATGGGAGAACACGGGCAGCTGGGAGGTCTTGAAAGTTACCCTTGAAATACTCTTCATCACACGAGGTGCTGCACACTGTTTCTTTATAGGTTTGTACTGTCCCTGTTTGCTGGCTTTGTTAAGATGATTTTTGCTCTTGTACATACCAGCTGGTCACTGCATTTGTTTATTTACTCCCCTTAAGTGTACGTCTAGCTCTTCCCTCCAGCGCAACTGTTTGCATCTTACCATCTCCTCCTTAACATTTTTACTTTGCTTTGCCCTGGCAAATTTCAGCAGATTTTCTCTTCTGCTTTCTTTCCTAAGATTGATAAATTTCCTAATTGATAAATTGCTGATAAACTTATTTGTGAAGCCTAGAAAATGCCAAAATATCATCTCTAAAGTGAATTTTAGGCTTCTTCTACCAGACTTTTCTCCCATTCTTTACTCTCTGATGACCATGCAAATTTGAGGCTGAATTGTCCATTCTATCAGCTCCTCCAAGCTAGCTCCACAGGCTGAACATTGTTAAGAAAGCTTCATACATGTCTTCATATTTTATATCTGTCATATAATATCGATACCTTTTGGAAGTAGGGGGTATTTTCCCCCTCAAACACTATGTTATTCCTCAAACTTAGTAATACAATCTCATAACTAACTGCCTTGTCCTTACTCAGGTAACTGCACGCTGCTAAACAAATTCTGCATCTCAGCATCCTGACTACTCCTTTCCTCATTTGACTTGTCAGGGCTTCCCATCATCCACTCATTGCTATGTTTCTGGCAATTTGCACTGAGTTTTTAGCTCCTGCTCTATCTACTCCTGTCCTTGGCTTTCAGTGTCTTTTCCCTCCACATCTCTTCTGAAGAGTTTTGGGTGGTTTTTAATAAGAAGCCTGTTGCATTGGAGCTGCAATTTAGACGAGTCTTTACCTTAAAAACAGGCGACTACAATATTATGGAAAAGAGCTCATAAGAGAAGGAAGGACAGCTACATATCTCTCCACTGCCTGCTAACATGGAACTAACTCAAAGTGGCTAAACCAACTCTTCGTTTGCAGCCCATTACCTAATGGCCCACTGTTGTTTCCTGTGATTTCGTGCAGTGTTTAACTTCTCGGCACTTCTTACTGCACTGGAAAATTTCCCTGTACATTGCATAAGAAATCCAGAAAGAACATTCTCTTATTTTTCACTGTTTTTCTTGCTGGAGAAATACAGAGGACCTCTCATGGGTCAATTTCCAGACATGTGTTTATAGAAAATGAAGTGCACAATACAGTTTATTTCTAAACAGAACAAGGTACTGGTCTTGTTTCAGATGAGCATGGACCTCAGAAATTTACAATGACCATACTGTTTTCAGGCCAAAGCTTCCATATGTTTTCATGTGAAGATTTCCAGACCCATTCTCCATTTGTCTCAAATTTGGGACTAGATGCTTCTCTCTCTGTTTAGGTAGCTGGTTGATTTTCAGTTTTCAAACAGCTGATCTTGTTTATTTAACTGCAAACAGGAGCTGACAACTCCAGGCGGCTTTTGTTGTTGTCCTTACTGGCTTTTCAGGAATCACAACGCAGATCTACTAAGAACAGTCTCCCTAGCACACACACAGCCTCTGAAGGTGCAAACAGGCAGCAGAACGCCATGAAGAAACTTCCAAGTAAATGTTCTTTTCCAGGGTAGACTTATAGTTTCGTTATTTAGAACTTTTCTTTGGTCTTTAAACTGGTAGTATACCACAGGACTTACTCTCTCACTGACAGCGATTCACACGCAGACTCCTAGTAATACTCACCTGATGTGTTGCGTACGTCAATTCCTAGACGTATCAGTGGCAGAACTCACTGGTCTTAATGGCTGGATCTTTACTGACAAAGACGACACAGTATTTTGAGACATTTCTACAATTTGGATGGCTTATGCCAGAATCATGATGGAGCTGAGCCTGAAAATCGTATTTACACTGACTGAAACGGTGCATTTTTCTTGCATCGCTAGTTCATTCTTCTTCCTCTTGCACTGCTTGGCAGCACAGCCTTCTGCTATATTCCAGATCTTTCATGGTATAATTTGGTCTTTTACAACTTTCAAACATACTGTAAGTTATTTTTGACAAAGCAGCCCAATGTAAAAAAAGTCATACTTGATTTGCTAGCATAGCTTAAGGACAAGCTGACATTCTTGATTTGACAATCAAAACCATTAACTGTTAAAAAGCCATTCCTGAAACTTTAAGGGCAAATTTCTCCATGAGTGACTCCCAGGAAAAGTTTCTGACTCTACTTCACGGAAGAATACTGAAGAAAAACCTCCAGAGACACCATTGTCACTAATGGTAGAACAGGATCCAAAAAAAAATCTCAAAAACTGTTCGTGGGGGACAGATTACAGTCACAAATTTTATGTTCTACTAATTATGGATTGCAAACATAAGCCAAAGCTTGTTTTTCCCCTTATGACGCCACAAAAATGAAAAAAAAATATTTCTGGGTTGGAAAGTAAGTAGCTAAATAGAAGATGTAAGAACTATTTGAAGAGCCAGAAAACCTTGAATATTACAGCTATGCCATTCTGGAGGGCTGCGAGTCACGATCCCAGCTTAACCCTTTTATCTACAGAATTGCAAACTATCCTTCAAAAATGAAGTTCAGATGTAGCATTATCAGTTTAAAGCCTACAGAACTACAATCTGCCGATGCTATAACCACACGTGCAAACTTTTAGCATGAGCACCAAATGCTTATTAAACTTTTAGCATGAGCACCGAATGCTGATTAAACTTTTAGCATAAGCCCCCGCCAAGCCATCGGCCTCGTCACAGGGAAAGGGGCAGGGCGCCTGGCTGCGCCCACGGGTGGGCGTGAGGCGGTGCGGCCCAGTGGGTGGGAGGAAGGCAGAACGGAGGCGCGGCACTGAGGGCAGGCCCCTGGGGTAACGGCGCCCTCGCCCTTCCTTCGGCTCTTCCCGAGAGATGCTCGGCTCTTGGCGGGAGCCTGGGCGGCTTCCTCGGAGCCTTTCCAGGCCCGCATTCTCCTGGAGAGGAGCCTGCCCTCTGCCTGGAGCCCCAGCAGGGCTCAGGCAATCCAGAGCGGGAGACACAAGCCATTACGGCCCTCCTCAGGCTGCATTCCCACGGGTTTCCCTTGCGAGGTCTGAAATCGCCCTTCCTGTGACCCTCATTGGGCAAGTGTCATTTTTATTTGCAGATAACTAGACGCTAGGAGCAGAAGACCCAGCTGACCCGCAAACAATGCTGAAAGTAAGCTGACTTGGTTCTGACTGCAGGCGGGAGCAGGACGACTGGGCGTGAAGAGCCTTAGCCAGCAGGATTTCCACATGGTGTAGTTATTGAAGCGCACGGATGCGCCTAGTGCCAAAACACCGCTGACAAACCGGCCAGCACCGGCCTTCACGGGAGCAGCAAGAGCAGCTCAGGCTAGCTACTGATGGCAGGTGCCTCCTGAAACGGAGCTGCTCGGGCAAAGCGTTAATTCTCGGCATTCGCGGACTTCTCCAACGTAAAGCTAGTCTCTTTTACGTTGCTTAACAAATGCGACGTGATTAATAGGAATAGAAATACAGCGACTGCTTGGGTTTTTTTCAGTATACCCGTAACTGGATGCAGGGCTAGGTCTGTACAATAGGAGCTGTCACTCTTTACCGATGTTTTCCCATAAGAAACCAGACTTGCTGAAGTATTCTGAAATCGACAGCATTACTTGCAAACGACAATTTCCACTGGCGTCAGGACTAGCAAAGTATGTTTGGGCTGTGGTTTTACTGTCAGTAGAGCTGCATAACGCAGGTATGTGATAACTCAGGCACTTCTCAGCCTGCCTCATTTCTTCCTCTTTTATGTTTTGGGGAATTTTCTTCCACAGCAGAACCCATGGCAAGGTAGGCAGATTTTGCTCTATGCACGTGCTCGTTCCTTCAGCTGAGATTTTCACTGAGCTTCTGAATCCTTGTGACCTAAGAAGGATTCGTTCAGAGAAAAATCCTTTGATCTATGTAAAGAATTTGCACCGTTTATTTTGAAGCACTTCCACGTCATTAGAGCTTAGCCAACATTACTTCTGTTAACGCAGAGTACTAGGGTTTCCCTTTCCTCATCCCAGAGGCAGCCCAATGTTCTTACATTGTCCAACCAGTACACCACAGCCTCAACCAGAAAGATGATTTTCAGAACTGGAGTATGAATTCTACCAGAAGCACATTTGGTCTCACTGCAAAGACTAAGATCCGAAGTAATGCCCAATGTGACAGTGCTTTCTGTAACGGGAGCAAGTGCCTGTGAAGAACTGTGCTGAAATCCCTCCAGGACCGCACATAAGAACCTAAACAGCTGCTGAACGGTGAGAGCAGCAGTTGATGAACTCCCGATGACTTGGGCTGGGTGAAGACAATCTTGGGACTGGAAAACAAACTGGAAAAGAATTCCAACTGAGAAAATAGCCTAACTCCTCTCCATAGTTAAAACAAAAACCAACAACCAAAAAACCCTACCCACCAATTTTCTGATATGTATTTTATACATTTTAGATTCTTCAGCAACAGCTGGAATCATTTCGGACGTTTCGGCAACAGACTCTGGAGAATATGAACACGGTAAAAGTAGAACACAACTGGTCTTAAAGATACAAAAGCCTCCTGCTGCATTTGTAGATACTGCCATAGGTGTTTTAAGCAAGATCTATTCTTAGACTATTGTGTACATTAAGTGTACATTTAATCATCTGTCCATCTTAAAACAGCTGATAAGATAATCTCACTTCTGGGTTCTTGCTCTTTCTTAGCCACAGTATTATTTGGGGACCTGTAAAGACTATTTAAAGACCTCAGAAAAGCAGAAAAACAAAACTGAGGAATAAAAAAGAAAGGGAAGGACTAGATCTTTCTCTCATTTATCTCACTGTAAACTCAAGGAAGCTCTGTTGTTTTCAGAGAATTTAATTCCACATCATGTCACTGTCAGCAGAACCTGTTCTATAGCTGCAAACTGCTATGGTTCACAAAATGTTAAGCCACCTTTTCAGGAGCATCTCTCTGCCATTGCTTGATCTGGTTCTTTTATATAAAAGCTAAGTAGCTGATGCTGGAAGGACATACAGCCTTACACTTGGTTGGCTATAAACAATGCCATATTTCTACATGCCACTTCCATCTGGTCTGCCCTTCCTAAGAAAGAACGTCTTGAGTCATAGGCTAGTTTTTGAAAATTAAATATTTCTACATTTAAGTTTTCTGTAAACAACCTCAATCTTTTCCAGGTACAGTCTAAAATCCGCGAGATACTAAATAAAAATATTTTTGAAATGAAAACTCCACTATGGAGTTCAGACAACATTCTGATGACTTGCACATCAAGTGATGCACCTCTGGTATGTTTAACAATTTTTGCCTACAAACAAGTTATTCTTTAGCTGGACCTTGGGTTTTGAGAGTGACGTGTTTTTTGGAAAATAACCCAAGGGGTATTCTGGATTTTGGAAAACAAAACAAAACAAAACAAAACAAAACACAGTGTCTTCTTCCTCAGAGTTTTGTGGGTAGTGGAACTTTGGCCATAATTACATCTACTATTCCCTCCCACCCATTACGATGAAAACTCGTTATCCCTTCAGCACAGGTAAAACTAACCTGATCTTCCACAAATTAATTTGGATGATCTTCAGTGGGCATGGGATGCAATGCAAAGCATATAGGGAGACAGGGCAGAGAGTCAAGGAGAGAAGAGAGAGAAACGAGGACCGGGAATAAATGTTGTCCCTCTCCTGTGAAATGCTGCATAAACCCTACTTTTTCTGTCTATATTGGCAGTGTGAACTCCAGTCTGCCCTTATTCTGTAGGGACTGGAATGACAAAAACAACCAAAGGCAAACCATAGTCTCCTTAAGCCATCCCTCCTCTGCTGGAAATAATCCATTTAAGACACTTGGTTGGTATTTTGTGCCTGCTCCAAAGCCCGGTACTGAATGAAATGGGGTCTACAATAATTGTGTAGATTATTTTAATGAGTAAATAGCATTAACGGAGGTAAACTGTACAAGTCCTGATTGGTAAGTGGCTTGGGTAACAATTTAGTTGTCTTATACTTCCAGTACTGCAATGTTTCACAATTTTTACAGCATGACAGTTTTTTGTGCCTTTGTTTTTAATTTTGTGGGGTAGCTTATGGAAAATCCTGAACTGCTGCCTTCTAAGAGTAAAGTTCCTCATGACCAACAACCCTGTTCAGAAGAGCACGTGGAAGCAAATCTCAACACTGGAACTGTCGTCAGTGACATAAACATTCCACACAGGATTTCGCTTAAAACTATAGCAGCTGAAAAGGTTGAAAATTCAGAAGATCTCTTTGGAAACAACAGGATACTTGCAATGCAAAATGAACGTAAATGAGGACATTTGCTACCTGGCACTCATTTGGAGGCAGAAAGGTTGACTGCTGCCCATGAGAAGGTCATTTTGAATGAATCGAAACATCATGTACCTTTCCCAAATTTGGGAAGGAATTTTGTGCAATAGACAACACTAACTATCCTACCAAGCTGCTGAAACAAGAATTTCAGAAGTCAGACCGTAATGATTTGGTTTTGTTAGCAGAGAATACAGAAAAATCTGGCTTTTTATCCAGAGGAAAACTAAATGACTTAGAAAGTGCAGAAATTGTGACCTCTTTAGATGAATCACATACTGGGTTTGTTCCAGTTAAAGACAATGGCCTAACATTTTGATCAAGAATTGTATAAAGACTCCAAATGTGCCGGTGTATGGGGTGGGTGTCCTACAACAGTATACAGTGAAAAAGCAGAGTCTTGAAGCAAAAATGTACATGAAGAATTTAGAATCGGTTACAGCGATGGTGACAGATTCTGGATGAATTCTTCTTTGGAGATGGTGAAAGATAAGCTACTAATGCTTGATAACAAAGAGCAACTAAAAACCGAACAACAACAGTCTCCTTTCAATCAAACATTACTGAGGCCAGGAAATCAGAAGTTCAGCAAAATCAAAGTAGCCTCTGAATATGGTGGCAAAACTGAAGCATTGCAAAAGTCCCTGAAAAATTCTGAGCATTCGCAAGAAACAGTACATGATCTTCTGAATGAAAATTTAGCTCTGAAGAGCAAAGTGGAACCTCTTCCTGTTACCATACAGTCTTTGAAAGAAAAAATATCAAAATGTAAGGATTTAGCTGAAGAAAAGTGTGGAAGTCTGGTTGGTTAAATCACAGGAAGATAACAAGGAATGGATTAAGGAAGCAAAGAACTTCTTAAGAAAATGGAACGAGCTCCAAAACCAGAAGAACATCCCTGAGGAAGAAAAGAATCAGTTCCATAATGGAAACCAGCATTCAATACGGACACAACATGATTTTCAAATTAGGAAGCTGAAAGTAGAAGGAAAGATGACTGCTGTTACCTGTGAAAGAGAGAGGCTCAATGCAATCGTAAAGTTCTTGCAAAACAAATGCTTCAAGTTACAAGAAACAAATAGAAACCTTAAGATAGAAACATCCCAGCTTATAAAGGAAAACAGTCCCCTAGAGCAAGAGCTTGAAAGAAATCGGAGTGAAATGCAACAAATAAAAGAAAAAGAAATGACAGTGGAATCCGAACTGGAAACTTATCTTCAGTTAATGCAAACACTGGAAGTCAAAAAACTTACGCTTGAAATGAGCCTGCAGGATTGTTCTGATACTAAACAAATGCTGCAGAGGGACTTTGAGAAAGTCCAACCAGACAAAGCTTATGCAGAATACAAACTCATGACTGAACACCGGAATGCAAGAGCAGATATTGATCTTTTAAAGTCTAACTTGACCAGTGCAAATGGAGAACGCAAGAGGTTATCAACAGCAGTAATATGATTCACTAGGGATGAGCTTTCTACTGCAATGTCTCATTAGCTGATTTTCCTTTTTCAGGCAATTCCTGATAATCTACAACAGTCTGTTGTTTCAAATAAATTGTAATAAACCATTTTCTTTGGTAAAATGTTTACAATTCTGATGTCCAGTCATTCCCATGGGTTTGTTATGTTCGGAAAAGAACTGCCTGTATTTTTGATGTTTGGCTGAATTTCAGAGATTCACAAAAGCAGATCCTTACACAATGTAAATAGTGTGAAGAGCTTTAATGAAACTGTGCCGGCTTACAGGATATAGAATTCTGTCCCTGGGATTTCACAGTCAGAAGGGAATCTTAACGACCTTTTAGCTCAACAGCTTAGTACATGACCCAACATTTCACTGGTTATTTCTGCAAGAAGTCCTAAATTAAGTTTAATCTATGTTTACGTATATTTTAGATGACGTCTGATTCTGGTCTATGTTTAACCAACACAAGGTACCCTTTATCTCTTTGTACTAGATACTGTTTTGGAAAGCTTATTAGTTAAAACAGGAATTTTAACATTTCCAGCATAACCGTATTCCGAGAACATGGTCATAGCTATGAAAGATGCAAAAATTATCCTCTTGGATATAATCACTGCACCAATACTCCCATTTTCTCAGTCAAGGGACCACAGGGAGGAAGAACTTCTCAAAAATACTGCATATAATATTCTGTGAAGTTGAAGCTGCCTGTATGCAGCGTCTCTACAACACTATTAGGACTATTTTTTTAGGAACTTCCTTTTTTTACTCACTCCTTCATAAATAAGTCCATGAAAGCAAAACCATGTCATTAGTTACTGGTGTTTCCAGAACAGACTGGTAATTATTTATCTTCGGTTTCCTAGTAGTACAACACCAGGTGTACAAGCTCCTGGCCAATAAAGGGCATGATCTCTTCAGAGACATAAAAGGAATCCAGTTTTTCCTATGTCTTATTTCTCCAGTAAAGACTGATTGCAGCAAATGAACAATTATTTACCTGGTTTGTAATACGAGACTGTAAATGTAATAGAGAGTGGATTTGTTTCATGACTGATATGTACAGTAGAATGACTAAAAAGTACATTAAAGATCTAAGTCTAGTTCTTAATGCTTTTTCCTGTAAAAAATGTTTAAAAGGTACAAAAGGGTTTGTTGTGTTTTTTTCCTGGAGATAGGCAAAAGTCTTATGCCACAATTTTGCATTGCACACCCGAAGTCAATAGGGACATTAAAATGCTAAATACTTGGGATATTGAGTAGATGGTCAGGTGTTTAATTGCATTTAACACTTGCGTAAACATGAAACTGCTTCAGGTTGTGACTATTAAATTGTGGTCAGCGTCCGTTACAAAGGTGACTGGCTGTATCTATACTGTGAGCATGTAGGGAAGCTGCTGTTATGAAAACAGTGTAAGTAATGCCTAATGTCCTCCTTACCTCCCATAACTGGGTAACAGAATTTAAGAAAGTTCTAAATTCCACCATCGCAGTCAAAGGTACTGCCAAGAAGCCAAGAGACACAAGTATCATTTGTATGAAAATAGCATTTTGAGGCTGTAGCTAGAATTGGGTGTCAGCTCCTTTGGAGCACACATTTTCTGGTGGGGACTTCTCAGGCAAAGTTATTGGATCCCATGATGACCACACGAGGCTAGTCCACATACACTAACATCTTCCCAAACAAGCTGGATTGATTTTTTTTTTAATTAAGCTCCACACATTTTAATCAGCTTTCAGTATTTTCATCTTGTTAGTGAATGAACAGATCGTTGAAATACAGAAGACAGAAGAGGAACTGTGAAAAGAGAAGAGACAGAAGGACATAAAGAAAAACCTCAGAGCAGTCTTCATCAACTATACTACATCAGAACAGCAGTTAGGAGGAAGTACAGTACAGTTCAGTCTACCTAGGAATGCTGTGTCTGCAGACTTCACAAGTGAATAACGTGGCAAATGCTCCCCATACTCTGTACAAAGATGACACTAAGGTACCTGAGGTCAGCACCAGGACCTTTATCTAATACAAGGTATAAACAAAGAAAGAAAGAATTCTGTGATAGGTCTTTGGATAGAAAAACCATCAAACTTCTTGTATGAATGAATATTTACAAATATTGTTGGGTCCCGTTGATCTCCAGGTAAGGGTCTTTATGCTTCAACACATGCTGGGCGACCTGACCAACAATTCCTGGGTTTATTTTTATTTTCACTGATGCCAGGAAATACAAGATCCAGCCTGGAACTTCTTTAAAAAACTATTATCCTGTGAACAGCAGTAAGTATACCATTTCATGATTATTCTACAGTGGTACGATAAATCTTTAATAAAAATAGTAAAGAAATTTCGTCTTCATGTAATAATTTGAATTAAAAAATGCTGAGTATTTTTTAAATTTTTATAATAAATTAGCTTTGATTTACATGAAGAAATTTCTTGGGCCACATAAAAAACCCGACAAAAATTACTAAGATGGAGGTAAGGTGTACGTGTAGGATGGCAGTTCCATCTAGAGAAGAAGCTAGTCTGAAAGATGGATCAGATTTGTTAGGAACCTTCCACGTACACGAAGTGAAATTAAGCTGCTCTTGGAGAATATGGTGGCACTTACGGTTGTCAGGAAATTGAGGAAGAGTGGTAAACAGATTCTGGTAAATACAGATGACTCCTCCCTTCATAACAGCCTGCTTGTGGTCTGGTATTGAACACTGCTTGATATCAGTCATTTTGAGAAGGTCATCAAAACTAAAAATTATGTATTTTTAAGACAGTTCTTATACAAAATTGTAGTTGAAATAAGGTACAAGTTGTAATTCTACTAAAGGGAAACAAAGACTTTAGTTTCACTGTGGGCCACGTGACTAACTTGGTTAATACATACACTGATACTCACTTTAAAATATATGTGTTTTCTTCCACTGCAATATATAGTCAATTTGCAAGCCAAATTACTCATTAGAAAGTATGACTTCTAGAAGTACATTTCAAAAATTCAGTTAAGCATTAAGATGAAAATTTATATAAAAATACAACCTTGGACTTAATGATCTTAAATTATTTATTATGGCTTAATATGTAGAAACAAAAGAGTGCATTCTCAATAATTAAACAGACTGCATTGCCCTATACATTTGAATTCCACTTTTCACATTTTTATTTGCTTTGTTAACATTTTACAGTCTAAAAAGTGTACCCTTCATTTCACCTTTTGTACCTAATAAGGTGTCAGCTGTGCAGTCTTGTAGTTCTTCACATTTAATGATCTGAAATGTAAATGAAGAGAAACTTATTAGATTTTTCCAGAATATCACTGTACAAATTACAAGAGTTTTTGTAAAAATGAAAAACTGTGGTACACCCAGTCCTGTAATTAAATTTAATGAGTTGAATCCTTGTGAAGTCAGATTTCAATAGAGCTCTGCATGAGAGCATGGATCTACACTAGCAAATCCAGTTATAGGTTTATGCTCCAAATATCAGAAGATAAGCTTTCCATTGGGAAGTACATAAAGAACTGTAATTCCATGGGGAAGCAGATGAGTTGAAAAATGTCTTACAACATTTCTTAAAATCTGTAAGCTTCATATTTATAACAAATTCAGTTTACAATTCTCATTCTATTAACCCTAGGTATAAAGAACCAAAAATAAATACATTCTTTAAAATTCTTAGGAGGGAAACAGTAGTGGAGAATTTGAAATACTAGTTTTAATTTCTTTCTGTGGAATTTCTGTTGGATATGTGAAATTTTTTTCTCTTTACAAATATTTTTAATGAGTCCATCATAACTATATCTGTGAGCACATAGTGATCCTTCACAATCAGTCACTGACTTTCAGTTTTGAAACCTACTTCACATACAGTTAGGGTTTTTTTCCAATAAAACCATTTCATTTGGGAACGTGAATTTTTATTGTTGATAAAACAATAATACAAACACACTGATAAGAAGGCTACTCAGACCAATATACCAGTCTTTTTCCCTTTTACTAGTTTAAAAGCATGAGTGAATATGTGGAAAGTTGTACTTTTTTACATCAGTGTTGGTAGTTGCTATGCTTTTTGGTGTACCAAAATGTTACTTTAAATTCTTTCTTATTTTCTATTAGTAATGAAAAGCAATGTGAAGTAATATGTAGCTTCTAGTTCTGCCTTGTCAGTGTAAATAAGAACTTCAAACTATCCCTGAAACTCGAAAACTGATTATGCAAATGCCGATACATGGTGAAATAAAGTAAATAAAACAGCAGTGGGTGAATATGGGTGGTGTATTTCTTAGACTTCATATATGATATGTAAAAGACAAATCACAAATGTGAAACAGATTCCTCTATGACAGTTTTTCAAATTTTATCAAGTATTTATAAAATATTTCACATTACTCATGGAGCATGCAAAATAATATGCTTAACTGTTCTACGTGCAATCTCAGAAGTCTGCATTTGAAAGTGAGTTCTCTGAATAACTCTAAAGAATACAGTCTTGACTTTCTGCTTCAATTACAACAGAGCCAAAACTAGAAATGTGTTTAAATATAAGGGTTATAGCTTAGTAAGATAAAAATGTAAAGAATTATGTGCTTATCTACCTATATACATAACACTGCATACTGTAAATCTCTTCCAACATTGCACAGTGACATGTTTGTACTTAGGAACCTAATCTGAGTGCCATTGTTTCAAAAGCTTCACACGCTTCAATTACCTAATATTATGTTTGCCAGCAGAGGGAGCCAATTTTATTCCATAAACATACAGGAAAACAAAACCAGATTTTCTTTCTAATAGGAACATTCCTGCTCTTTTTATTTATCAAGTCAGAAAAGAATAAAAAATAATAATTTTCAGTGACATCTGTATAACATGATTTTGAAGGTCTCTGTGATACGTGTAGCCTTATAAAGTAAATTTACAGAAGAGAGTAGGAATTAATTTTGAAAGCCAAGTTCCTTATACATTTCTTATCTTTTTGTTAATAATTCATGCCTTCATTTATTCAGCTATTTTAGACAGCAACAACAGCTGTGCTAATGACTTTTTGTAGACAGCATACATGAAACATGAACTCAAAGTAAAGGAGCTTACCTTGTGACATTTAAAGTTATTATGCTTCTAACAGGTCTGCTTTTTGGTCCAGGAGGAGGATGAAAAATCTGTCGTTCTTTATTAGTTGTGACAGCCTTAGAATTTTTAATTGCATAAGGGTCAGCAGAATGGCTTGGGTAAGGATTAAATGTGCCTCCTTTCATGCCCCCTGACTGAAAAAAAAAGAACTTTCTGAAGTGCTGATCTACAATATAATCGAGTTAATTAAAATATTTTTCATGCAAAAGCAAGTAAGAATACTGAATCACAGACAGCATCATATGACATAAAAACCAAAAAACAAATATTCCTTAAATTTGCAATGGAAACTTTAAGGAAAATTTTAGTTGTTATTTTGATGAATTCTTAGTTTTAAATGTTGTTTTGTAAGTCTGGATCTGAGGAAAAGGATCTTAAAAATGTGACAGAACAAGTAAAAGCATAACTCACTACAATAAGCTATGTTATGGCACAAAAGGGAATTCCTATGTCACTATTAGTTTACTAGTACACCCCTATGTCCAGTACTGGTGTACGGATTGTTACGTACAGCAGGGTCCAGGCGTTACTATCAATATGCTTTCTGACATATAGGATTGAATGCAGCGTTGGCTTTTCCTGAAACGTTATGTCCACTAGTACTACAAGAGTGGCAAATTTTAGTTAAAAAATATGCAGAGACCTCATTAATTCTTTGCAATCCCCTAGTACAGCTAAAACCCACAGTCTGCTGAGCTTGCATTCCTGAAAAGTGCAGGAGTAAGCGATTCAATCAACAATAAAGCCATTTTTCCCATAAGAATTTATATAGCAGAAGGGAAAGTGTGCAGTAGCTTGGGAAGTACACATAATTTAAATGTACAGGGAAAGCATATATGGTGTGGAGGATGGGGAGCCTGGAGCAGGATCACCAGCATTGTCAGCCAGACGAGGTGCTGGCTTTCTAGCAGCCAACTTTTCTGAAGAGATTTCCATTCTGAAAGATCCCAGCTGCCTCATCTATGAGGGCAAACACCTAACACAATTATTTGTGTGTCAGCATTTTTGCTGCCTCTTTCTGAATAGTTGTATTTGCCTTGCTATCATCACCTTCCTCAGCTGAATTGATGTCAGTCAAGTAAGTCAAGGGTGAAGGACATAAAAATAGGAAAGCAGTGGTTAGCAGAACACCGTATTAAATGACTGACAATGGAACTCCAAAACGAAGAGCTGAAAAGTAACAGATTAAGGGGTGTTACTGTATTAGGTATCTGGAGTCATTTGAGAGCGCGCTATTTATGCATCTTAAACCCATTTCAAGGTGAAATTCAGGTTTAGCATAAGGTGAATGCAATAAATTCAGTATCTCATCTCAAAAAATATATAAAGATGGAACGCTTTATGGAATGGAAAAATATCCATTTAGATTTTAAGAAATAATGACACTAAGCAACTGGAAGTAATGAACTATGTTCCTATATATCCTTCATACTAACCTCAGGCTTTATTTCTTATGCCCTCTAAGCCCTTTGACGTATATTTATTCCCATCCTTTTTCCTCCTTTTCTCCTAACTACTGAAGAGTTGGCAAATTCTAAAGTGGATTCCAAGTCTGTGTCTGTGTCTGCTGATGGACAAGCAACAGATAACTCTTGAGTTTATTCTGCAGCCTTTCCCTGAGCAGGGGGACTAGCCTGAGTTTTTCTGCTCCTTCCAGCTATCCGTTCCCATGACACTTCTAGGAATTATCTTTTAGATGTTTGTCTATATAGGCTGAGAGTAATTAGCCAGTTCAAAAAAGATATGAGTGACTGACACGAGTCCCAAATAGCAGAGCATTTCATTTTGCTACAGTAATCTAGTCTTACTGTCATTTATTGCATAACCTTCTGCTTTTTATCTTTTTGTGGTGTATGCAGTCAATTAATCGCATGTTAACTGCACTTTGCAGATTTTAAACAGAAACACTTTTTAGGTTACTTGCAACTGGTTAGCCGTTGTTGTGTCAAACAAGATTTCATTGCTTTGTAAACTGAAAACAAATTAAATGGAATAATATCTTTTGTAAGAAAAATAAGAAATTAATAGCAAAACCAAACATTTATTTCTATCTTATGTACTGTAAGAAAAGCTTTTAACAGGAAAATCTGAATATTTTTCTTTTGTCTCTAGCAGCTGTAAGACAAACTAACCTTTTTAGCAGGAGAACTTGGTTTGAAAGGTGGTGCAACCAGCTTCTCTGGTAGTGGTTTCTTCACAGGTGGCAAAGGTTTGTCATTAAAATAGGGATTCATGTCAAAATACTCCTGGGGATATAGATTTAACTTGAAAGGCCCTCCTTTAACCAACCGTTTATGTTCCTCTTGTGCTTTCTGTAAAAAAGATGTTTTGAAAGAAACAATCCTGAGGATTTTTATGGCATGTTATTCTAAGAGAAAAATGGAAAGCATTTAAATGTAGTCTTGGAGAATGTTCACTCTAACTTCCTTTGCTCTTGTTTGATGATCGAGGTAGTTTATATACCCACCATTTATAATGGAACATAGATTCACTGACCAGGAAGTACAACAATCACTATGAAAGTATGGTAGGAAAATGTCAGGAAAAGCACTGTGCATTTAAGATGTGTCTAACAGTATTGTATACCTGTATCTTGGGCCTACATGTATACATACATGCTTGAAAATTCTGCCTGGACACATCCCAGCCGCTCACACTTGTGAACCCTGGCCACTACATTTCCCAGATTCTGAGCACCTTACTAAGCTGAACTTCTCTAGGAATTGGTTCTTTGTGCCATGGGAGATGTTTACTATTCTTCCCAGATCCCATTCTAAAATAAAATAGGTTAAAATTTTAGGAACAATGAAAAGACAAGCATAAAGTGCACCATCAGTAATATAGTATCACCTGGTAATTCATGCTAATGTCTAAGAGCAAAGTCCTTTTTTTCTATCCAGTGGAAACAATCCTGCCTCCCTCTTTTTTCTGTTCTCATTTTCTGCACTGGATGTGTACCTTTGACTCTGAATTTCTCCCAGCTGCAGGTAGCGGAATTGTTTCTTCTAATCTTGTTCTTACCCTAGACCAAAAAATGTCCTCCTGCTGCCATTTTTCACTACATATGATGAAAATATACAGGATAACTAAAATCAGTGCAAACAGATTTATGAGTTTTCTTAGATCTATGAACTTCTGTGAAAAAAGGAACAGGTTGTTTTGGGGTTTTTTTATAGTATCTAGGATAATGAGGTCCCATTCTTCTGACAACACAGAAGTATTATTGTTCTTGCTTTTGGCATTGTTTGGTCATTATTGCATTGTAGCTTAAGGTCTCCAAATAAAAAACTAAGGTCAAATCCTGAATGGTAGAATTTGTGTGGGATACTACCAGATGTCTCAAAGAAAAAATAATAAATGAACAATACCTAAATCTTTTTTATACAGGATGGTCATTAATTTGCTTTCCTTCCTCCACTTTGTAAATAAACATCAGTGATTTCAAGCTAAACAAAACACCACAGGGAACAAAAAGTTCATGTAAACTGTAATAAATAATCGTAGTGCTAATACATAATAAAGACAAATATTTTTACCTTTGCATTTATTCTTTCTGCTTCATACCCATCAGGTTCATGTGGATACTGTTCACCTATGGTAAGGTTTGCATAACTAGAAAAAGAAAATTAATTACTTAGGTGTTCAAAACTCAAGAAACATTTAATAAAGTACTCTGCAAGAAGCAATATTGTGAAGTTACCCATATCCAGTTCCTTTCTTTCCTGGATTAGTATAAAAATTCTTCCCAGGAGGAACGTATCTTTCTTTGGCTTTCAGTTGTGGACTGAAATATGCATACGAACCTCCTATGGTCCCATAATAGCTGCCAAGTCCACATCTAAAAATAGCAAATGAACACATTAATTAAAGTTTCACAAATATTTCAGGCTTTCCATATCTAGTGTGTTAAAATTACAGTAAGTAGACAACCCAAACAATATAGACATCTCAAGAGTTAAATATAAAACCAGATCACATCCACTGTCCATGGATCTACCACTACAGCAATTCCATGCAGTGCTATGGACAAAAAAGAAACAAGATGGTGGCTTGTTTCTTTATATGTATATATGTATAATAATGTATCTTATTATTAAGATATATTAATGTATCTTAATAATACAAATATGCTTGATAGAGGTTGTTTTAATTTTGCGCCAACAAGGTGAAGTAACGCTGGTAGAGACAGATTCACAAAGAGAGACCCAGAGGAGTAGGTTGTGGAGAGTTATCTAGCAG